>JAFFST010041588.1:10843-23475 GCA_022414735.1 Noturus placidus | reverse complement strand
CTTGTGTTGTCCTTGACTATTGTTTAAATTGGTTTGATGTTCCGAAACACTTAAGTGTGACAAACATGCAAAGGAACAGGAAATGAGGAAGGGGGCAAACACTTTTTCACACCACTGTATAACACGAGGAACAGCGCAGATACTCACATGATCTGTCCGCCGATGGTCGATTTGCCAGCGTCTACATGGAAAGGAGATGAGAAACAGCGTGAGAAGAGAACAAAGGTTTGTTTATTTATTTATTTATTAAACCGTAATAACTGTACGAAAGAACGTTTGGGTGTGGAAAAAAATAAACTATCTAAACACAGAAGCCAAGAAGGCGAATAAACATTAATGTGAGAGTCTGCAGTTTAACTCTAGTTAATTGTCGTGAATACAGCACTAACACAGAATTTAAAACACAATGACTCGTTACACCAAGTCTGTTTGCTCAAATCACACAGTGACAGCTAGGACGTCTGTACAACGACCGCGTGTGTGTGTACACAATAACAAAGACCCACACGACCAGCACGTACACGCAGCCTGTAACGTCCGCAGAGCCGCAACACGTCTCCTGAGGGTATACGTTAGGGACGTAACCGAAGCGGCTTATACTTCGGGTTAGCAAAAACTGCTCATGGTCCATTTTAGATGATATTACCTTTCTAAAATCCACACAGTAGACGGTAAAGTACACAGTGTATAGTGCAAGTGTATAGCATGTCATTTGGGACACAACTTTAGTATTTACGCTCCGAAGCGTGTTTTCGGAACAGAAGAAACGTAATGTAAATTTCCCCTGTGCCGCTCGCAGACCAACTAATTCATAACGAGAGTTGACAGCGATTTTCATAATTGCTTATTATCATGACATAACGTATCATGGTATCGCTGTTATAGTATATCATTATATCATAACGCCCAGCCCTAGGGGTCATATACAAGTATAAAACAAATTCCACTGGTTTAAGCCACGCCCACTTCTGGTTAAAATCCGAATACAGATTTATACACATACGGTCAACACAGAATTCTGCACTGTTATATCTCAACATTTTTATCTTCTCCCTTGTCCCTTTATTTCCATCCTCCTGGTTTGTCCTTTCCACCCATCTCATCTGAATACAAAAAGTCACAGCTTCGGGCCATTTTGTTAAGCAAATGTTCTAAAAACTCCTTCCTCTGCGTCACTGTCTCCTAGCGCCACCTTCGTTCCTAACCAGAAAGCAAAAAGATAGACGTTTCCTCTCGTCTGTCATTCACACGGCCCTTATTATCACACTCCCTCCACAGCGCAAACAAACGCCAACCCCCAAAAAAGAAGAAAGCCGCTACGAATCTTAACGTCTTTCCCCATGTTTCGCATAAAAACACGGGTGGAGAGCAACCTCCAGGCATCACGGAGGAACACGAGTGACATGGCAACCCATAAAAATAACCAACACTTAACAAACGAGTGCGGCATAAACCAACCCGATGCGACCGGTATTCATTTAGCGCTGACGTTCGCGCTCTTCTCTGCGTCCAAGGCCTTGATTTATTTATTCCCCCCACCCCCAAGTCTTCGGCGAAAGCCCAACAACGTTAAAGGCGGTGCTGTTTGCGTAGAAAGCGAAACAAAACCCAGACTTTTTAAAAATCCTTTAAGACTTATCATACAAATCAATTCTTTTACAGAAGCTTATCAAAAAATAAATACAATTAAATAAGCCTTGGGTGAATTAATTTCCTCTAATAAATCATAGGCATGAGGTTAGGGCTGGGCTGAAAGATCGGCGTAATATCGTGATATACTTGTACGAGATATCTTTGGTATGGTGATTTATTTATTTATTTTTTAAATACATTTTTTAATAATTACAAATTAAATGGTACTGAATGGACGCTTTTGATTTGATGTAAAATAAAATGTTTTAACTTGATCTTCGTCTTTGCAGGCATTAAAGAAAAGTATCGTAAACCTCAGTTTAACTTTTTGGCTTGTTTGTTTATTTATTTTGCGGACAGTTTAGTAGCTAAAAAAATGTCCTTGAGTATCGCGATATATTTTGACGTCATATTGGCCAGCCCTACGTTACACCACGCACTAAAGCCACGATACGAGACGATACTGACGAGCAAAATATTACATTCCAGTAAATTTATTTTTGAATGACAACAAACTGAGCCACTGCATTATCATATATACTGTCAGAAAAGTAGATCGGGATATAGATATATATATATATATATATATACATATATATATATATACACACACACACACACACACACACATACACACACACCCCCCCCTTTAATACGCTCCTGGATAAGAAAACAAAGAATGCAAATTTAAATCTCCTCGTTGGAAACAGGTAGGACCGGTCGAGATGAGGTTATAAGATTCATGTCACGATACACTTTTTTTAACGTTTATAAACATTATTTAAAAAAAAAAACTTTTTAAATAACTACACACCCCTCTGAGCAGCGGAAATTGCAGCTGATTGGATACTGCTTTGAATCTTTTTACTGTTTTTTTTTTTGAAGGCTTTCTTCTTCGGCGCCGTTAAGTTCTTGATGCCGATTGGTCGGAAGTTGCTAATTCGTAACCATTTCCATAACTAAATCAGGACGAACAGATTCGTCTCCCAAACATTCCACAATGTTAAATGTAACCGAAAACGGTTAAAAAATGTCAGACATTGCGAGTGCAAGCTTACTCACCCACGTGGCCGATGAAGACCACGTTGACGTGCTCCCTCTTGGGCGCGTCGGGTTGAGCAGGAGCGACTTTCGGCTTCGGCGCTTCTTCGTCCTCCTCCATACCCTCCTCCTGGGGCGAGTCTTCTCCTTTCTGTACCCAGCTCTCTTCCTCGGCTGCCGTCTCTCCATCTGCTGAGCCGTTCTCCACGGGCAGAGCTGCTGCCGCAACAAACACACGCCACATTCGTCAACACTACACAGACACACACACGCGCTTTACTGTTTACACGCTCAACAGATCCAGGGATTTGCAGTCAACCGCGTAAATCATGACCGAGTTAAATACCTGTACGGTGACGGCGTGTTTCTGAAAATATTACGTGTACAGTGATACGGCTGCACTAGTTACACTGTGTTAACATTGTGATAGATGAGGTACACATCACACCGCACTCCTTGAAAGCTGCTACCAGATTTAAGAGATTACACACAAGGTTGTGTGCCGATTGACGTCACGATCCACTGGGAACTGAAATTGAGGATGTAACATGAGAATGCCTAAAGAAAAAGTAAACGGGATTATTCACCTCTGCTTCAGCAGATGTTCACCAACCACGCCAGTTTATTTGAAGTAGAGGTCGACCGATAGTGGCTTTTACATTTACATTTATTCATTTAGCAGACGCTTTTATCCAAAGCGACTTACAAGTACACACTCATACATCAATGGTAGCAGAGCTGCCATGCAAGGTGCTAGCTTGCCATTGGGGGCAACTTAGGGTTCAGTGTCTTGCCCAAGGACACTTCGTCATGGGATCACCCGGGCCGGGATTCGAACCAACCCTACGGTTTGTGGATTAGTGGACAACCCGCTCTACCGACTGAGCCACAGCCGCCCCTTTTACCAATAACTACATCGGGCGGAGCCTACCTGCTGATAACCGATTAATCACGCGATAGTTTTTAAAATGGATACTGTAGTAAAATATTTATGAACATTACAAAAATAAACTGTACCATGAAAATGTACTGTATTTTTTTTATGAAATAAATATTAAAGTAGATAAAAGATCTTGCATCCAAACTGGACCAAAAAATACAGACACAAATAAAAAAATACTTCGAATAACAACAAAATTGGTCAGGGATTGTTTTTATTTCGCCTCTAGACGTTGCTCTTGTACCGTACGCCGACAGCAGACCCTTCTCAGCCGCTCCCACAACTAGGAAAAACTACCCCCCCCGATAGTTCCAGCAATCGTTTCTCGTGCCGATTAATCGGCAAAACCGAACAAACGTCCGACTTTTGATTTCAAGCCACTCAAGCGTTAGTTAAAAAGACAGGACATGAACTAAAACTCACTTACCGGGCATGTCCGAGACCTCAATACGTCCATCTTTCTCCAGAACTGCGAGGAGACAAAGAAAGAAATATGCTCGTCAAGAAAAAAAACCTATAATCATCGAGTCTGAAAGCACACGTCAGGTTTTCTCGATGAAAGCACGCAGGTAGGTGAACTGGTGAATGTAAAGGCCTCGACGTTTAACGCGGAAATGACGTCACAAAAACGAAACGGTCTGCACACGCTTCCGAGCTCATACGAGCTACAGAATACTGTTAGATACGTAGCGTGCCATGCTCAAGTCCTGAAGGTGGTGGTGTCCTCAAAGTCATTCTTCTTGGGTATGATCGAACAGAGGCTTGGACGAAAGTTTGTCGGAAAACCTCTGCAGTTACGTCATATTGTTCTTGGAAGCTTAAGATTCACGTCGTCTTCGCACGAAGTACGCCGAGGCCTTATGAATGACGATGCGTACGAGGTGAGGTTGCGTCTTGTAATTGCAATCAGTAAAACGCCACCGACTTGCAAGGTTAGTCTTCTCAACCGCCGTCCACGTCGTCATAGCGTAGGCGTTTATCCCGAAGAGATTCACAACCGAGACGGGATTAAAGGGTTAAAGGTGTTGTCGAAGGTGGCAGGGCTGAGATTTCGACTAGCGACCTTCGGATCGCAGCCCAGTTTCGTCGTGATCACGTTTACACAACGTCCTGCGGACATTTCCTATTCTACAGAGGCTCCTGTGAGGTTTCATATACATCCAGATCGGCCACGATGGCGCTTTTCCACCACACGGTATGGCTCGTCTCGCTTTCTGGGGTTTTTCCACTGTGTACCTGGTAACCGAGAGAGTAAGGAGTTCTCCTTAACGAGTGGTTCTGCATTGTGCCTGAATTAACGCGCGTCATTTAATACATACTTTGCGCACGGTAAAACCCTATTAATTGAAAATGACGCATCATTACAGATAAAATTCCAACAAAGGTTTCCATCTTAGATTTTTACATCTCGCTTGTTACCGATTTCCAAACAGGCGTTTATCGAAGTATCTCTGTCGCGGCCGAACATAACGTAGTTATATCGAGCGCTACGTAGGTTCTAGAACGGCGGTATTTTACATCCTTACCAGGCCCCGTGTTCAGTGAGCAGGAAAAGCGTTAGTAATACGGGTCTGAGCGCGTATTTCTACAGAGCTTCGATAATACAACGTTATTCCTGCGTGAAGGCGAGTGGAAGACGGCGCCCATGTTGAGGCAGTACGGGAAGAGCTAGCTCAGGAAAGTAAAGCGAGTCGATTCGAACCGTGCGGTAGAAAACCGGCTTAAGGACACGTGGTTTCGCCAAACTCGGCGCTCGTCTGATCGTTTTAGTCCTGATACACATGCGCACATCTACGGTTTTCTATAAAGGAAGTCTCGTCGGACAAAACGATCTCATGATGTATTTCGTCTTGTAGCGCGTGTTTCAGCGACACTATCCCAGATAGTAAACCGTTCCGGGGAAAACGGACACTTTAGAAGAGGTGCGGTATCCGAGATTAGAATTGGCGCACGTCGAAATTAGTATCGCAAAAAAGTACCCGGACGGTCCAGTATCTCCGGTAGACCTTCGAAGTGTGGATCCGTCAACACTTTTACAGCTAAAATTACCCACAACTCCTTGCGTGAGGCGGGTAGGAAGAGGAGGAGTTCTTTTTTTTGTAAAAAGAGTACCATTTTAATCATTAAAAAAAAAACAAGTCAAGGGAGTATATTATAGAGTAGAAATTAAAGGAATAATGAATGCAGAACAGCTGAAAAGCAACGAGGGGCGTGTTTACGACGACGGCGAGCGTTCTCTTCCGTTATGTGACACGTCTAAATCGCACGTTTTTCCTTTTCTACAAATAAATAACGACTCGTCGCATCACTGCCAGGTCCTTAAATCACAAAACACACGCAATCGCAAATATCCAGGATTGTACGAAATACAAATACGAGTTTTTTTTTTTTTTTACAATCCAATCCGAACGTCAATCAATAAGGGGCGGGGTTTAAAAAAAAAAAAAAAAAAGCAGAGACATTCCTAATCTCCATTTTTTTTTTATTTATTTTTCTCCCAGGTTTTATGAGCTGCATCTTTAACACCATTGAGCAAAATGGAGTACAAGTCAACACACTGCCAACAGAACAGTGTCCCAACACACACACACACACACACACACACACACCACCTTTTTATGACTTTCCTGCGATCTGCTGCGGTCACGTGACCAGCCCGAACCAATTAATCCCGGTTAGCTCTTTAATCCGGATTTAAACTCCGCACATAACTGGACGCAAAAGTAATGGCACCCACACCCTTTGTAGTGCCTTGTCTGTCCAATAGGGAGCCGGTTACACTACTACTGACTTTGTTTCCTTTATAAAACGATATTACTCATTATCTCACACCAGCACTAATGATCAGTTCTCATACCGACTACCATGGCAGGTATGGTGTGGTCCAGGTGTAGTGCTGGCGGTACAAACCCCCGACATCTTGTCGTACAAGAAAAGTTCTTGGTGAATTTCCTGTAAAGCCTCTTGTTGGTGTGTAAAGTACCGCTAGCTAGCTAGCCGACTTCAGCACGTGGGATGATTTGCGGTTGCATTTGTGGAGATTTTTTTTTTCCCCCCCTTGCTTTTTGTTCCCTCTCTTTTAAATAAAACGAAGTGCTGTTTGTTTGTATTTAAACGAACCTAAGCGAAGTTAGCATTGATGCTAAGAACGTGCGGTTAGCTTTAGCTTCTCACAAGGGGAGAGAACTTTAAACGGTAATCTCCTTCCTCTTATCGTAGGTTAGCTTAGCATAGCATAGCATAGCATAGCATAGAGAGCTAACAGGCGGGACAAAAAACAAGTAGCTTAGCTAAGCTAAACGCGACCGGTAGGGAAAGTTTACCGGCTACAGGGGCGATGGTTTCCGTGGGCGCTTTATGGAAACAGCCGGGAACAAACTCGGCCGCGTTGACGTTCGGGACGAAGGGCTTGGCGTTGACGTTGAGGCCGCCGAAAGAGTCGCTGAGGCCGGTGTGAGCGCTGACCGGGGCCTCGCTGCCCTCATCCTCCTGTTCCCACGAATCCGGGGCAGCGTCTCGCGCTGGCTCCATTGGCGCGCGCGGGGGGCTGAAACTGTTAGTCTTCCACGCAAATATTGTATATAGATCTTTTTAAACTATATATTATGACGAAGAAAGACGTGATATCTTCGTTCGGTTCAAATCGCTCGTTAATAAAGTCACCCCCGTTAAAAAAAATACAAACTTCTGCTTATTAAACAGCCCCCCCACGTTATTCTGTACTGAAACAGCCGGTCTCGCTTCACGCGCGAGGGGAGAGGGGGAAGCAGTGGAGGGGGGGGGGGAAACCTAAGACTCGACTCAGCAGTAGTTCCGGACGAATCCACGTGTGTGTATGTGATGACGACATTTTTAATCGACGTACAAGTGCATTCTGGGAAAAATGAGTCCTTTTTTTACGTCGCCTACAGTATGCCTAGCTGTGAATACGTTAATAAAAACTACACTTCCCTATTTTGTCAGTGAACTTGTGCCGCTCCAGTGGTTCAGTTAGGAGGGCACGGTTGGGTTGCTAGGCAATTGGGAAACACAGACACCAGAAACAAGCTAGCTAACGCCCGAGGCTAATCATTTAAGTAGTCATTAATACTTTTATAAGGACAATGTTAAAGCACAATGAATGTACAAAAGAAACCAGAAATGTTAACATTTTCCTCAGATGTGTTGGTAAATGATGAAGAAAAGACTCTATATAGACTAAAACTATTAATAATTACAAACTTAGCATCGAATGCTAACCTAAATTATTATGGTGTTGTATTACAGTGGCCCTTTTGTTTGTTTGTTTTTTAGAGTCTACTTGCTAAAGTAGAATTAAAATCTCCCTTAAAACCATTTAGATGTACTCAGGTCAGTGCAAATGAAGACAGAAAGCGATGAGAACTTGGACATGTTTTGCTTGGTATCATCATCTTTATTATAATTTACAGACTTGCTTTTTGAAAAAGCTTATGCGATTATAAAAACCTAATCCAATCTGCTCATATCACTAAATTTGTTCTGCCACAAGAAAGAAAAATAAACAACTACCAGTATAGTTATTGCACCAAATTAAGACAGTGTAGCTGCTTTGAAAGGTCATCCAGTCTTAATTGACATTAGCCTTAAAGAAATCACTGCACTCGTTTACATTAATCAATCGTCGACAAATAAATGTGAAAAATCGACAGGTGTCCTCTAGATTTGATCGGTTATCTATTTGTGAAAGGAGATTCATTTGTTCATCCTTCATACGATATTTAGATGCTCTTATTAGTGAGCGTGAAAATAAGGATTAAATGTTATTAGTTGACAAAAAGGAACAACTTCATCAGTGGCTTTGTGGTGATGGCACTAAAAATAAAAGTCACCAGTGTACGTAACATGACAACTGTTAAGTTTCCCATTTTAATTAAAAAAAAAAAAAAAAAAAAAAAAAAAAAACACAACCCACACGCTAGCTCGTACGTTACAGTGAGAGCAAAAGATTTGCAGTTTGAAAAGTCTTCCCAGATATCAATCAGTAGAATAAATAAAGATTATTCTTATTAAATTACAGCAATCTGTACAAAAAAAGTGCAATAAGGCTTCAAGCTAATTATTAATAGTATTATATTCAACTTCATTTTTAGTAATCGTTAGTCTCAGGCTACACACAAAAAAATAAAAACAAAACAAAACAAAGCAAGCCACGGCCTGATTTTAATTCTTTTTTTTTTTGTCAAAGAAACACCACGCCAGCCTTTAAAGCAGTAGTTCAGAGAAAAATGAAATGTACAAAATGTCCTTAATACCCCATTCTAGTCAAAGTGTTTTATTTGTCTTACACCACAGCTATTTAGTATAATTTATGATTACAAATCATAATTTATTAAATGCACGACGCGCCATGCTTTTAAAACTGTTTATAGTTGCATTTAATGTTGTGGAATTACATCATAGCAGCTATAAAAGTTATATTCCTTCACCAGCCTCTCTTTTTTACTCTTTCAAACTTAGTAAGACAAAGAAAAAACAACAAACAACAACGTGTCCTGTTACCGAAAAACAGCAAAAATTGTAACCGCCTCTGTCCTGAAGACTTTCCGTGCTGAAAACATACTGACCGTTATAAAGCGCTGACGCTAACGACTCCTTGCGTTATTATTTCCTTACGGAAAAACTTCATCAAATCAGTGATTAATCACAACATGGCTTTTGCATATATTTATTAGAGCGAAACTTTAAGCCACGCCTTCAAACTTTTTTAGCATACTTCAGCCTCGTAGGTCCACTGCAAATCTACAGACTGAAAACATTAAACAGACACTAAACACGTGTTATCTGATCGACTAAAGACCAGGGGGTTTGGGGAACGAGGGACACCGAGTACACCTTACTTTTGTCAGAAATGCTACTTCGAGTGAAACAAATAAAAAAAAAGTGTAGCTGAATAATATATAGAAACTCAACCCACCGTCTACAGTGAACAAAACGTGTAATAAAATAAAATATATATAATATAAATGAAATCTCTAACAGAGAAAAAAATAAAAAGAATGCTACGTGGCAGTGCGCATCACACAACCAGAACGGTGATCATTCATCAAATCACAGACACGGACGCTTATTAATAGGACGGAGAGTAAAGTGTGTGATACGACACGCTCTGATGAAATTTTCCATTGGTACTTCTATAACAAACCTTCACTTCCTGTCCTGCGTTCCAATACTATTCTAACACACACTCATCGACTTCCCAGTCATACGAGTGTGCAAAAGGGGCAGAGTGTGTACGGGGACAGACTCCTTTCAGGTAACCGCCATGACCCTGATGCACCTGAAATTACTGCCATTATGTATTTTATTGCTCCTGTTAATGCTTCGTCGTCCATTTTGAAAGGAAGCTACATCACCCCACATCCCACAATGCTTTCTGGGTAACTTGATGTCTGTCGTTTTAAACCACTTCGTTACAGATAACAAAAGGAACCGAACTCCTTAAGATAGTGGCAGGGTAGAGTAACAAGGGAAAGTGGACGAGCAAGTGTTATTAACAGTATCGGAACGCAGCCCTAAGCTGACTTGGTCAAGGCATTGAGGTTGCGCACTTCACAGTGTACAGCCGATTTGGCGTCGCTGACGGATTGGATAGTTCTATCTGATCGACTCTGACTTCTCCTCGCCTTCTGGAACGCGCTGATTGGACACTTCTACTTCCTGCGTGAGCTCCAGAGGCGTCTCTGGCATGCCCGAGAGAGGTTGAGGAACTTCCGCCTCCTTTAGAGACTCGTCGAGGTGGCTGACAGAGCTGGTCTCGCTGCACGACTCCGAACCGGCGGTGGAGCGTCGGAACAGCTTTTGTCCTGCCGGTGAAACATTTCACATTGCGCTTAGATGGGATTATAAAAAAAAGCACCCATTTTGGGATTTTTTTTTTTTTTACACTGTAGACGGGTATTTTGAAAATTCTGAACACTCTCTTGTACGATAAACTAATTTATTGTGGAAAATGAACCTGAAAGCCGTTTGGGTGTACATGTGGGTGATTCGGGTGAAGCCTCTTTACTCGTCTGAGTCTTCATGGAGTAAATAGGCTCAGTGCTGTCCAAGTAACCTGCAGGACATAAACAAAAAACCAAAAACAAATAAATAGCAATTTCTCTACGCTAGATGGATGAAGTGATCAGGTTTCAGCAGTATTTTTCATAAATGTACTTCTACTGATGGCCATAAGAAATACGTACATAATCTGTATCTATACTATAAATTATATAACTATAATTGTATTCCCAAAAAAGACATTTTGTGCAGTCACATGACATCAACTCTAATGTGATTCATCTATAGCTGAAAATTCTCTGCAGCACTTCTCAGAAAGACTGATGACCTAGTGTTTGTTCAGTTCATTAACACTGCAGCTAGAGATCGACTGATATTGATTGATTTATTTATTTTTTATGAACAGATACCGATTATTTGTGTGTTTACACATCCGATAACATACGCAGAACTGATATTTATTTATTGTTTTACTCCTGTTCGACACAGTGAGAACACCACCACTGAACTGAAGGAGCCGTTTTATTTATAATATTAATATAATATTTTCTCAACTTCACCTTTTCCTCGCATACAAAACAAAACACTGGTGTATTTATACACTAATAAATAGAGGGTGCAAACAATAAAAAACAAACTGCACTGTTTACTCACGTGTCTTTTTTTCTTTTAAATAAAAGCTTCGATAAGGTAAATAAAACAAGTAAACAAATCATTCTAACAAATAAACAAAACAAAACAGATGCAGTGCTGCTACACAGGTCATGCGTGCAATTCTCAAAACGTCCACAAGACGGCGCCATTTATCGGTGGATCCGATATTACAAAACCGATATCAGATTATGGAAAAATGCTTAAATATCAGGGAAAAATATCGGTAAAACCGATTATCGGTCGATCTCTAATTGCAGCACTTGTTCATGAAAAGAATATGACGATTAAAATTTTTGCATTGTGAACTGTTCATAAAAAGTCCACCCCTATCCTTTTTGTGAACGGTTCATAAACCGCTCAGCATGTGTTTATGGGAAGTTCACGACGAGCACAGCAGCTTCTGCACGTGAACAGTTCTTGAACTGTGAACAGTCCATAAATCGTGCAGCAGCTGTATTTTCTTAGGGCGGCTGTGGCTCAGTCGGTAGAGCGGGTTGTCCACTAATCCACTAACCGTAGGGTCGGTGGTTCGAATCCCGGCTCGGGTGATCCCATTCCGAAGTGTCCTTGGGCAAGACACTGAACCCTAAGTTGCCCCCAATGGCAAGCTAGCACCTTGCATGCAGCTCTGCTACCATTGGTGTGTGAATGTGCTCTCATTAGTAAGTCGCTTGTAAATGTTAAAATGATATTTCTGTAAAGCTGCTTTGAGACAATGTACCATTGTAAAAAGCACTATACAAATTGATAAATTATTAATTATTATTAACCAGCCTATAATGTAATATCCTAAATACTGTGAAATAGAATAAGCAAAGACAAATTCCCCTGATTATAAAATCAAACTACTCTTTTATTAACTCTGGACGCGGACTCTTTAATACGGATTATCATACGAATTTATTTATTTATTTTTAAAGCAAAGTCACTACATCTTGTAATTTCTCCTTAGTGTAGATTACTGATAATATATAAGAATGTTTACATATGATAATATATAAGAATGTTTTAAGTGTGGCTTTAACCTGCTGTCAGATCGAACGTTCTGCCTTTCACCGAGCTCTGAATCGGAGAGAGCCAGTTGAGCATGGAGCTGACCAGAGGAATCTGCCGCAGCACCCCCTACAGGAGAGAAGAGGAGAAACAAGGCAAACTGTTTAATAAGTGTTTATCAACTGTGTATTAAGGGTTATTTATGTTTCAGTCATCCAGCTGTTTTTCTGATGTCCAGCAGCATTGAGACAAAGTGACGGGACACGTGTCTTTAATAGGTCGCCCCACTCTGTAAATCAAACACAGCTCCGCACACAGACACCAAAAATACAAACACACAGAAACACAGATA
>JAFFST010041583.1:0-15000 GCA_022414735.1 Noturus placidus | reverse complement strand
GGTCAGGCGTGAGGGTCAGGCGTGGAGATCCAGGAGTGAGGGTCAGGCGTGGAGATCCAGGAGTGAGGATCAGGAGTGAGATCAAGGAGTGAGATCAAGGAGTGAGATCAAGGAGTGAGGGTCAGGAGTATGGGTCAGGAGTGAGGATCAGGAGTGAGGATCAGGAGTGAGATCAAGGAGTGAGGGTCAGGAGTGAGGATCAGGAGTGAGGATCAGGAGTGAGATCAAGGAGTATGGGTCAGGAGTGAGGATCAGGAGTGAGGATCAGGAGTGAGATCAAGGAGTGAGGGTCAGGAGTGAGGATCAGGAGTGAGATCAAGAGTGAGATCAAGGAGTGAGGGTCAGGAGTGAGGGTCAGGAGTGAGGGTCAGGAGTGAGGGTCAGGAGTGAGGATCAGGAGTGAGGGTCAGGAGTGAGATCAAGGAGTTTAAAACTGTAAAACCTTTCAGGGTTAGGGTTATCACTCTTACTGCACTCTTACTGTCTCTGATGTTCCCCGAAGATCAGCTAAATTGATAGCTCATGTCACAGGATGGCTTGAGGGTAGGCGCAAGGGCTTGTGGTCAAATGTGAAACAGGAGGGAATGACTGCAGTGTGTGTGTGTGTGTATGTGTGTGTGTCTGTGTGTGTTTATATTCATTTAAATGAGGGAAGGTGAAATGACAATCACTTTTAAAATCAATGTGTCCATGTATATACACAGTGGTGACTGTTGCTGCAAAACAAAACTCATACAATACACATACTGCGTGCACACACACACACACACACACACACACACACACACACACACACCAGAGAAAATTCCACAATATTCAGCAAACCCTGGCTGATACAATCAAACAAACAAACAAAAAAGAAATGCTGAAATCTGACCACAGCTGGCCTACAGCCGCTACAGGAAATGCACATGTGCACCAAAAGGCGTTGGTGTTTGCTCTTTAACCTACGCAAACGATCGCAAAGTTCAGCAGGAACAATGATTTGATCAAATTTCATTTCATAGCAGCGTAGTGAAACACAACGGTGCATCAACATAATGGTTGATGTTCATAAAGAACAGTTAAATAATTAAATAGCTAATAATGTGAAACATCCAAAAGAAAGATAGTTCCTGTTATTGCCTTATTTTAGCGATTACAAACATGTAGCTAAGCGTAGTCGTCACAGTGAACCTGCGAAGTATGAAACGCTACGCCGACAATGGAGACTCTGATGTCGCCTTCAAACCAAGTCACAAAAGTGTTACTGTACGCGCTTAGATTTCTACACGTTTCTATAGTAACGAGAACTCATTAGAACTACGCATCGGTGTCGACGTGCGATTAGATCTATAAACAACGGCCAATACCTTCTGACCAATCAGCACCGATAATACTAGATTCCTCGACGATTCAAACAGAAAACTGTTCCACAGAGTCTCCGGCATGTCTCCGGCAGCCGCGAGTGCTTAATGGAGGGCAGGTTTCCCTCCATGCTTCAGATCTCTCACTCAGTTCCTCATCTATTTTCTTCTCTCCCTTTGTGTGTTAAAGCAGCACCACCTTTCACCTCGTATCCCTTTTACACATTCTACACACACACACACATACACACACACACACACACACACACACACACACGCGCGCGCGCCCGTAATGATTTACACATCCCTGCGGCACGGCGAGCAGCATAATCAATCTCTATTATAACACCCAGATGAAGAGACCAAGAATGAAATGACCCCCAAGACACACACACACACACACACGTCATACTATCCTTGTGAGGACATTCCATTGCTATAATTATAACTTCAGATCATTACTGCTATGCTACAGCTAGATCTAAATCTAATCTTTTGAATCTTTTATAAAAGCTAAAAAGAAGACAAAATTTCTCCTCAAGGTCAAATCTGACAGACGCATGTGCACGCACACAGACACGCACACGTCTCAGGTTCTGGATGAAATGTGGTGCAATTTTTATGGAAAGAAAGAAAGCTCCCTGGCTTCAACATGGCAGTTCTGCACAAACCATTCTTGGTATTTCTTAGCAGGGTCTGCTGCCCAAATGTACACACACACGTGCATGCATGTGCGCATACTCACAATATTCACACTCTCTCACTCTCGCTCGCTCTCTCTCTCACTCGCTCTCTCTCTCACTCTCGCTCTCTCACACTCACTCGCTCTCTCTCTCACACTCACTCGCTCTCTCTCTCTCACACTCACTCGCTCTCTCTCTCTCACACTCACTCGCTCTCTCTCTCTCACACTCGCTCTCTCACTCTCTCACTCTCGCTCTCGCTCTCTCGCTCACTCGCTCTCTCACTCTCGCTCACTCGCTCTCGCTCACTCGCTCGCTCTCGCTCACTCGCTCGCTCTCTCTCTCGCTCGCTCTCTCGCTCGCTCTCTCTCTCGCTCGCTCTCTCTCTCGCTCGCTCTCTCTCTCGCTCGCTCTCTCTCTCGCTCGCTCTCTCCCTCACTCGCACTCTCTCTCTCTCGCTCTCTCTCTCGCTCGCGCTCTCTCTCGCGCTCTCTCTCTCGCTCGCTCTCTCTCTCGCTCTCTCTCTCTCTCTCGCTCGCTCTCTCGCTCTCTCTCGCTCGCTCTCTCTCTCGCTCGCTCTCTCTCTCACTCGCTCTCTCTCTCACTCGCTCACTCTCTCACTCGCTCGCTCTCTCACTCGCTCTCTCACACACACACAAATAAAATGTCTCTTGGTATGAAATGTGTTATCTGACACCTTGGACTCAAATTTGATCCAAAAGCCTGATTCAAAACAATAAACACGGCTTCAGTCCCAACTATCCCTCTGTGTTAATATACGGCACGCGGCAAAGGGACAAAACTCATCTATATGAGTGAATGTTATTGTACTACGAGTTACTATATAAACAAACATCGCTTGGTGAAATAATGCTTGTGCTGGCCCTTTAAGAGCCCTGCTTCGAATGGGAAGGATCAGGCCGATCTTTGGAGCACAGAAATCTACTTGGACACAGTGAGGAGACGCCAACATTTACACACGGTTTGAGC
This sequence comes from Noturus placidus, assembly GCA_022414735.1. Classification (NCBI taxonomy): domain Eukaryota; kingdom Metazoa; phylum Chordata; class Actinopteri; order Siluriformes; family Ictaluridae; genus Noturus; species Noturus placidus. The sequence goes on along the minus strand of JAFFST010041583.1, from coordinate 11,981 downwards.
GTGTAGGTGAACTGAGGACAGCGCGCGCACACACACACACACACACTTATTATCTGTAAGCGTAATATCCAGAGGTCGTCCACTATACTGCTGAATCTGCGCTTCTCTGTCAATTGAATGTTATTGGAGAAGCCATTACAGTGAAGCACTTCAGCACACACGTGTCTTGACTATATGTCGTGTATGTGTCTGTGTGTGTGTATGTGTGTGTGCTTTAGAAAAAGGGAAAAAGGTGAAGATTAGACAGGGGCTGCATCGCACCTTTTCCCATTTATAATCCTGGCATGCTGACACATTGCTCATCAGCGCCTCGTCTCTAGTCCTTTGTTCTCCTGCTCGCCATTTGATCCCCGCCCCTTCTCTCCCCTCATGCTGTTCCGTTCATTAAAAGGTCCTCGCACAAGTATTCGCTCTCCTCGTTTGGATCTCACTCTGGTTTCCGATGTTAAATTGACCGTTTGAACAAAAACGTCACCCAGCGATACTTTATAAAGCTACACTTTACATTATTAGCCCCATACACGATGGAGCGCCTACAATAACATCAGGCGAATAATTGGACACCGTCTGTGATGCCTCAACACCCCCCCCCCCCCCCCCCCGCCTGAATCTCATTCATATTCACATCTCTGTGCATTTTTTCCTCATCTTCTCGTACACTCATTTGTCAGTGCACCTACCCTTGATTTCATGCGGGACTTCCTGAATGAATCCTCAAAAAAATTGGACAGAAAATAAAAAGTACGACTCTCTCTGGGTCTCGTACACATCTTGGCAATCTATTGTTCATTCCAACAAGAATCAGGGAGGATAAAGTGAGGACACACTGAAGCCAAATCTGTCTTAGAAAAGATCCTACTGGTGGCTCGGTGCATGAGAAACGGAGCTAAACGACGGGATTTTATCGAGGCCCCGACTAACATGTGACCCAGATATTCCAGATACACCATATTTCACAACTAGAGCCCGAGAGGGTGCACCGCAGACGCCTATCCACGTCCTATTTTTCTCCACATCATTCATGAGACCTTATGATATAATGCCTTGATCAGCCCTTGATTATTCTCAAACTGTTTATAGCGTTTAGATTTTAGCTTCCCATCGTAGATCACCACCAGCCATTACACCGATATCATTTACAATGATAATAAATTTGCCCGCCACCAATTAGCAAAGAGTTTTCCCCAGGGCCAAACGTGTGTGTGTGGTGTCTGAGGCCAGTGTGCATATGGGAGTGTGTGTGTGCATGCACCCCAATAACCCCATCTGTCAGGTCTGACAGGCCTGGCTTTGTCTACCAATCCCCTGATGGTGACTGACTGAAAAAAGGTCACATGACATATTGCAAAACAACATGACGGACTCAGGGGTGTGATTTATGGCGTAACATATTATTCCCTTTTAGAAGCCATATTCCACTGTCAAGCAGCCTCACACACACACACACACACACACACACACACACACACACACACACATGGTTGTACCATGAAGGTCCCTATATAGAAATGGAATACAGTGGAAATTTATTTAATTCCCCGCTGCCTTTCAGTAAATCTCCTGACAGATTATACAGCAAAAATGCACACTAGACATACAGAATAATGGATAGACAAGTAGGAATAAAGACGACACCATTACAGGAATGTGCGACGTCCTGTACTCTGTAAGCGATTTCGAGGTTAATTACACATCTGTGTGTTGAGGTCCTAATCCTAGGATCAAGCGACTGATTCAATTATTCACACCATTACAGCTCTCTCTAATAACACAATGTGATGTGATACTGTGCATTCTCATGCACAAAGCATCCAGTATCCTAATCAAATGACTCCAGTTTTGAACACTTGATACATTTGGTATCTGTACGATATTTGCATGATTTTATAAGCCGGTGTCGGTGTGGGTTCAGAATTAAACGAGATGAGTCTCATACGGTGGGTTGAAGCGTGATTCAGGCATTATTTATTGATTCTTAATTTTGGTAAAAAGAAATATTATCTTACTTGGCCAATACATGGATTCTGATTGGATGAGTGAACAGAAAATTGTATGTCCTCGTTTGATACAGTGAATCGCCAGATACTTATTTACAATCTTGTCTACTCGGTTATCAGGGGATACAATCAGACCTGGTTTCAGTCCTATCTTCGGGGTCAATCCTACTATGTAGCCTGAAGACATTCAATTTCATGACTGCTGCCCGGGTTCCCAGGGGCGCAGTTCTGGACCCACTCTTGTTCTTATACACTAAATTACTGGATGAGGGCTGAGATCTCAGGGCTTCTACTGCTTCAATGTCAATGGCACACAAGTTCATTTCTCTTTTTCCTCCATCTGGCCACCCCCCAGGGTTTTAGGAAGATACTTTCTCATTCTCAACTCTCTGCCAAATGCCTAAATATGAAAGAAGGTCTGGGTGGGAGAGTGCTTGTAGCCAACTGAGAACTCAATTTTTTTTTTTTATAATCTCAGCTGAAAATGCTTTCTTAAGAACTCCTAGCAGTCGATTTACCAGCTGCAAACAACACAAAAGGCCTAGAAAAGGCACAGTGACTAGAGATAAAGCAGAGAAAGGGAAGAGATCGAAATAGTACATGAGCTCCCTTGAGGGAACAGTAGGGACATGGTAGAGAGACAGCAAGAATAAGGTAGGACAGCAAGCAAAAGTATAGCTAGTGGAAACTTTGGATCTGCAATAATTCATGTATGCAGAGTACTAGGTTCAACAACCCCTCTGTTGCAGAACACGTCCCCAGTGAGACTGGGCTTTCAAGCAAATGTGAACTGAGAACAAGTTTCAAAAAGGTAGAACAGACACAAGGAAGTGTCTCTTGTATTATTAATAGCTTTTCTGATCGAGTAAAAACCTTGAATGCAGTATCCCAAGTATCTGTCTCAATCCACTCTCGCGTAACACACTGTTGTGAAGACAGAAAACACAAGGTTTGATTGACAATGTGTACACAGTTGGACATGTGCATTTAACGTGCGTTAGTTTGCTTTTTGTTGCTTCCCGTGAAGCCAATTTCAAATGCCATTAGGATCTTCCACTAGGCTGAAAGGAGAAGATCATGTGCCACATTAGTAGCTGATTGACCCCCAATTACCATGGTGGTCCCCAGGGTTGAGAGGTTAACCCTGGGGCAGAAGAAAATAAGGCTAACATAACAAACCAAGCAGAAAAGTAGAGGGGCCACTGACCACTTGAAGCACTTCTTGTTTGGCCAGAAAGTTAAAAAAAAAAAAAAAAAGACTTCCACACTGGACGGAATCCTCCTCTGTTCAATTCACTTGCATACAATTTAATCTTCCAGTAGCTTTTAAGACAACAATGCCTGTAATATCCCACCACATGGACAATGCAAATATGAACCTTCCCTCTCTAAATATCACTCACACCAACAGGCTCGAAATAGAGACGTGACCATTTAAGGCCTTTTTACTGTAGATGCTGAACCCACGGACTCGGTCAATAAATGTGGACCTCTCGAGAGACTAAAGGGAAAAACTTGGGTCTTTCCATCTTGGCTCGTCCATCAATACCCCCCCCCCCCCAAAAAAAAAAAGAACTGTAGCTCAGTCAGCACTGAAATCTTTGCTACTGCAAGGTAGTCACATCATTCCTCCGTGATACGGAAAACAGGCATATATGATGGTCTCTTGTACGTGGTCCCCATTTATTCTCTTATGTCCTTCAATTACACTACCACTTCTTATGTGGTCCTTACAATCAATTCTAGAGGTTATGGCACACTCACTTTACCTAAATATTCTGATTCGTTTTACGGTCTTACTCATAATATTTAAGGAAGAAAAACTACTGACTTCTTTTTTAAAGCAATACTTTGACACTAGGGTAAACCAATGAAACAAAGCTTTGACTCACTCTGGGTCAAACCAACCTTTCTGTTGCTCCACTGGTTCAAATCAACCTTTCTGTTGCTCCATTGGTTCAAATCAACCTTTCTGTTGCTCCATTGGTTCAAATCAACCTTTCTGTTGCTCCATTGGTTCAAATCAACCTTTCTGTTACACCATTGGTTCAAACCAACCTTTCTGTTGCACCATTGGGTGGAACTAACATTCCTTTTGCACCATTGGGTGGAACTAACATTCCTTTTGCACCAATTGGTTGAACCAATCTTTCTGTTGCACCATGTGGAGTTGAACCAACAAAACACTTTAAAATCAACCTTTTTGTTGAAGCATTTGATTTAAAAATGTCACTCCCAGCAACAAACTCTAAATTGAGACTTTTTGGTCCAACATAAACGTTGGTTTAAACAGGGTAGTTTGGTTCAACCCCATATGGTGCAACAGAAAGGTGAGTTAAGTACAATGAAGACTAAAGGATGGTTCAACCAATTAGTGCAAACTACCCAGGTGAAACCAACCTTTTTGTTGGACCATTTGATCGAACACTGACGAGTCAACAATGCTGGTGTTTTCTCTCAGGATAACCACAGGATGAGACCATACCTTTATATACATCAACAGCTTTAGGCTAGCAAGACTAACTATTCTGACTTCTTATAACTTTACATTCCTCTGTGTGGAGTACAGATTCTCTAGTCCCCCAGACCTCAAATGTTCCCAGCATTTTAGGACTTTTCAGGACAGCACATCCTCTCCTTTCAGCATTTTCCTTCTTTCAGGCCATGCCAGCTCCACATGTGGTGAAAATATCTCTCCGCTGCCTGCAGGAGCAATGTTCCCTGCTTGTTTTCATTTTATGGTTGTATACACAATGCTGCCAAAGCCACAGTGACGAAAATATCGGGGAAGGGAAGGGGAGAGATCAATCAGGAATGAAAACGAGATAGACAAACAAAGCCTGTTCATGGTAGGCATCTCTGTACGTTTCGGCAACAAACTTTCTCTTTTGTAATCGTTTTCTCAAACGAGATCTCCACATGGAGCATTTGCATGAAAATATAAACCTAGATTCACGCCAGAAAGTTCACAAGGTAGGAACGAGACACGCACTTCTGTGCTTAGCGCATTCCCAGAATCTTAAACAAATTCATGATTCTTTGCCCCTGTCTTCCAGGTATGCAAGAGGAGGATGTGATGCATCAGAGATCTCGCAACTATTAACTGAAAACTGCGAGTTTCCCGTTTGGGTGCTTGTAAACGCCATAACTGTAATGAAAGTGATATGTTCCAGTAAAGCAGACTCCAGTCTCAGCAACATTGTAGGCCCTTCATTTCTCCGCCAGTGGCCTTCTTCTGTTGAATGAAAATCCTGATTCACATAAAGAGCCAAAGCTAAAACAAACCCATCTGTGGTGGCATAGAGATGGGGGGGGGACTGTATTTGAAAAGTGTTAGGAAGGAAGTTAACCCTCTGGACAAAGAAACAAAACTTTTATCAAGCTTGTACATTATGATTTTTATGATTCAGCAAAAGCAGGATATACATTACAAAAAGAGACAGCACTTCCTTGTTCTTTTAGAGCGAACGCACCGATCTCACTTTTTCCATGTTAATACAAATACTCGGCTGATATCTGATGCTGATATATCTGATCGGCTGATATCCTTTTGATTACAGAGTTGACGATCTGCAATCGTCCAATGAAAAAATGTAAGAGGGGTAACAGGGGCGGGCTTTTAGACGACGTCTAAAATCCGATTTGATCAGATAATCAGGCATTTGTTGAGATATTTTTTATGTTACGGTGGAAAAATTTAGGACTGCTCTATATGGTACCATATAAAACTTAATGAGAGTTCCAGATTACCCCCCCCCCCCCCCCCCCCCCGAGAGACAGAACTGTTAGTCCGATCATACAGTACCATAATAAAATTAATATGAAAATATAACATCAGCACAAGCCGAGACATGGGTTCTGGATGAATGCAAAAGGCACATCCTCAACGGATTCCTCGGTGGATGAGATACTGAAACTGTATCCACAATTCATCAAAAAAAAAAAGTCTTTCTTTGCTTAATTGTGTCTGCCGGGCTGTCTAAGTATTTGAGAATGTGAACAGTGTGCTCCAAATGCAGCGACTTGCACGTTGCATTAATTTTCAGTGAGACACCTGTGCGACACATTTCTCCCGCTTAAGCGTTAACGCGCTGTTTATGAAATGTGTGATGAGTACAGAAGCAGAGAGAATACTCTCAGCTCACAGATCACCCGTGGCTGTGTTCCCCAGAGACAAGGGGAAGCATAAACAAGACAATCGGCCCTGCAATTAACTTCACCCCGCTTTCTGGCACTTAAACGCTGCCCTAGATTCGGGAGGAGGCGGAGAGGAACGCAGTTGGAATAATAATTTAGTGTTAGGTTAAACACAGTGGATAATGACAAAATCATTAGAACTGGTGCTGCGATTATCGTTCACCCATGCACATGATACGCTATTTGGCATGGCTAATCCTCGATTATTTCATTTTACAAATCTCATACGATGCTAGTTTTTATAGCTGCATACCGTCGTTGTGACACAAATACACCTAGAATGTGTGGGAACGTACGAAATATAGCATGTCTGTCCTACCTGCACTTGCCCCTTGCCCATGATCTTGTCTACGATCTCGTTGTCGTCCTTGTTTAGCTTGGACTTGTCGTAGCACTTCTCGTAGCACAGGATGCGCAGGCACTGAGAGCCCTCCAGCTCAATTTCAAACTCCTGTTGGAGTCGTTGCAAGAGATACAGATGAAATCAGATGAAGTCGGAAATTCGGGCGGACCCGGAGAAAAACAACTAAACAAAAACACTTACCTCGTTCCAGTGCGGCTCGGTGGTGTCGCGGAAAACACGGGTCTTAGCTTTGCTAACAAAGTAACCAAAGGAATCCACTTCCAGCGTGCAGTAGAGATCTGAGAAAGACACACAATGATGGAAAGAAATGAAAGGACATCGTATTTCTATGCTGAAAGAAGCATCTCTGTTCGACGAGCCGATATCACAACACCAAACGATAAATAAGGACGCTAGCTACCGTAACGAGAATGGATAATCACAGCCCATGACTTGCTGACCAGTAGACTACAGAATGGATCCAAGCTTTCAAGCAAAGACCATTATGCAGTAGACATGTCCATGTGCGTCAAAGCTAAGAGGAGAAATTTGGAGACAAACACACTCGCGAGGTCACGACCCCCTTGGAGCTGACGCTGCAGACGGCTCTCGAACATACACACACACACACACACACACACACACACACACACACACACACACACACACACACACAGGGTTTAGCTTGATGCACTGCACCAAGTAGTTGGTGTCGTTCAATGACATTGTGATGGATTGCTTTACTGTGTGACCTCTGACCTGGAAGCCATGTAGAGGGCGTGCTGAACATCAAGAGCAACCTCTCATGGCAACGATGTGTTAGTGCGTCTCAGTCAATACACTAACCCAGTGGTGCTCAACCTGAGAAGGCACTCAGAGCTCGGAAGAGGGGCGCAAATTGTTTTCAAGAAAAAAACGGCATCATTTCGGTACTCTATGTATTCTATTGCTTTTCCAATAGAATGTACATAAATGAAAAACCCCACGTTCCCTCTCCCTCTGTATTTACTTTTTGCTGTGGAGAGGCGGAGCTTAGCCTGCCTTTTATCTAGCGGTCAGCGCAGACCAGTGTTGCCACCTTAGCGACTTTTCAGACCCATAAAAAGCGACAAATCTAGCAACTTTTTGGACAAATGTCCCCAGTACTGTCCTGCAAGCACGAGGTCCTGCTTTCCCGCTGCACTCTCACCTCTCTCTGCACTGCTCTGTTCAGTGATGGGCTGAGAGACGGAGATTTAATGATGTCATGGATAACGAGACGCACCCTTTGTCCCAATTTACATCATTCATATGCGAATGTTTTTAGAACGCAAGACGAATGTAATGCAACATGTTTTACATGGCGTGCCACATGATAGGGGAGGCTTGGAGGGGGCGCTATAGCTACAAAAGGTTGAGAAGCTCTGCACTAACTGATGCTTGACTGTGATATGTATTTAACTGATGAACTAGTTTGTGGTCAATTAGCTAATCCAGTTGCTCTATTACTTCAAACTCAAATTTAAAACTGAATTACTGATTTGTTCGATCCTCCAAAAGAGCAGCAAGCATATAAAACTCAGGACCTTCCAGAACTATTCATGAATATACTTGGAATGTATTCAGACATTGTTTGGACAACAAAACCGATCAAATAATATCTATTTATATTTTTCCTCCAAAGATTTCAAAAACAATTTGAAAAAGTTTTAAAAGTATGTCACAAGCAAGGCCCGATATACAGATGATCCGGACCTGAGGAGGACGAGGTAGGGCTGAAACTCAGTTCTCTTGATGAAGATAAACACATAACAGCACTGAGCTGACTAGCATCTCAGAGTGAGAAGTCTTTATTCAACTGTCATATCACATTATTATTATGATGATTATTATTATTATTTCACTAAGCCTTCATGACAGCTAGTGATAATTTAAGACCTACTAACTGATCACTTGAGGAAGAACCTTGTGAGGTTTACTGGCTGCCGTCGCTCCCTCCAACAGTTCTCCTCACGAGGTCCTAGCTTCTTAAAGGAGTTCTACATCCCTCATATAAGACACCCTCTGTTACAGGGTTCTTCTCATCTATGCAACAAGACATCCAAAGAGCCCTAGTACTTCTTTATCAACCATCTACATCCACACCCTTGTTGAAATGTGAAATGACACGTGGTAAAAGCATGACAGAAAGTTGTCCATGTTTAATCTTTCATTCAAGAGAAAATGTAGTCTGTGTGAATATACTGTATATATCTCGATCACCTTTCCAATCATGGACTATTATTCCAGTATTCTTTGCAAAAAGTTCTCTTCAAACTCTCAGAGGATCTTCTGTGCACAACCCTCTTTAGGTCCTTCCACTGGTTTGCTGTGGGACTGAGGTCTGACCCATGACTGGGACATTCGAAGACTTCGCTTTGGGTTGTTGTGATGTTGGAAAGTGCGATTCCTCTTCATGTTCAGCTTTTTAACAGTGGCCAGCAGGGTTTGTGCCAAAATACCTCCCCAGTTGAAGAGAAGCAGCTTTAAAGGGTCATGCTGGCACCACCATGCTTCACTCTATGCATGGTGACTGATGAGCCGTGTTGTATTTGTACAAAATATATCTTCTAGAATTAAGGCCAATTAAGGTTCATCAGACAACATCCCAGCATTTATAATGACTCGATGCATTGGTTTTGTGAAATTTGGACAGCCTCTGATGTGTTTGGTTCCCTTCTTGCCACCCTACCCCTTAGCCAAGACACTGAATTGTTTGTCCAGCAGGGGACTGCCAACCCTCCCATTTCCCATCGCCCTGCTCACCAGCAGCTAACCCCAGTCAAGATACTCTACACACAGAAACCCAACAGTGTCCTGACACTAGTGGTCAAAGAGGGCTTGACGGTTCAGACTCTGGGTAACTGATCGGGGGTTCACTGCCAAGCTGCCACTGTTGGGCCCTTGAGCAAAGCATTTAACCCTCTCTGCTCCAGGGGCGCCGTATTATGACTGACCTTGCACTCTGATCCCAACTTCCTGACATGCTGGGGTATGCAAAGAAAGAATTTCACTGTGCTGTAATGTGTATATGTAGCCACTAAAGACTCATTATCGGTGTACTGCAAGAAAAGGTTATTATTTGTTTATATTCTTCTCTAGACCTTTTAATAAAGACACCGCTAACATTTTGTCAGCGCCTTATGGACCATGGCTATCCTATCCTAGACACAACCATGCAATCATGAAGAGCTGATTATTTGGGTGGTTAAACAGAATCACTTTCATTAAAGGCAGCTTCAGGCTACCTACCTTTGGATGTCATTTTCAATGTGAACACTGCTACAGTCCCCTTTATGCATTCACAAAAACTTCTCTTACCTACTGTATATTCGATTTAACCCCCCCACCCCCACCCCACTCTAGTTCTAGTACATATATTGTATAACAAATTTCCAGCATGTCTATTTCGAGCCTGTACACAGGCGGAGAGCCCAAAGTGCTTAAAAAATAAAGCCGCATGAATGAAAAATGAAGCACGGCAGGGGTCTGAGCTTCAGAAAAGCAGTGCATGTGCTGAAAGTGATGGCTCGGGCTATTTAAATGCTCGTAAAGGAGAGAGGAAAAAGCTGATATGGCAGAGTGTCGCTGCTTCGGCAACCGGGAAGGGGGGAAAAAAATAACAAGCTTGAGTTGCTGGTGTTCTACACAAAAGCATGTTTTACAAAAGAGAGCGGAAAATAAGCAGAAGCAGGGTTGGGGTTTTGTGATGTTTGCCCGTGCAGATGTGCGACGGCTCGAGGTTAAAATGCTTGTGGTCACTTTGTGATGGCTGCTGCATAAGGAATAATGTTTGCGCTTGTGACTGTCCAGCGACGCAGTTGCGGGAAATCATGACGTTCCCAACATGCTAGCCTGGAAGTTGGATGTCCGCGAATGCACACGTCAAAGAAAAAAACAAAAAACCGTGCATCCAGATTAACAGTAACAGTGATGCCATGCAAGGGTTTCACTATTTACTATACAGTACACGTCTGTCTTTCATTTTATTTTATATCGTTACTACATACAGTAGACTGTATAATCCATCGAATGAGGGCACTCTCATTATTCTCACACTGTTATTGCAATATGGTGAAGCAGAGACAGATGAAACGTGTACTCGTATGCCGAGGCAAATCAATGATGAATGGTAAACACACGCCGGGGGGGGGGGGGGGGGGGGGGGGCGGTTGACAAAGAAAAGCAACAGATGCGAGACACACAGAAATACAATGCCTCTTCTGAGAGATGTCAGTGTAGTTGTTCTCTTTCTGAAAGAACCTATCTGCACTGTGCTGGGCTCTTCAGTACCACTTTCAAACAGATGCCTGATTGTTATCACATTGTTATCACTACAGCGTGAGCGCGTGTCAGTCTAATCCGCAGCGTGTGCGCGTGTCAGTCTAATCCGCAGCGTGAGCGCGTGTCAGTCTAATCCGCAGCGTGAGCGCGTGTCAGTCTAATTTGCAGCGTGAGCACGTACCAGTCTAATCTACAGCATGAGAGTGTGACAGTCTAATCCGCAGCGTGAGAGTGTGACAATCTAATTTGCAGCGTGAGCACGTACCAGTCTAATCTACAGCGTGAGAGTGTGACAGTCTAATCTACAGCGTGAGAGTGTGACAGTCTAATCCGCAGCGTGAGAGTGTGACAGTCTAATCCGCAGCGTGAGCGCGTGTCAGTCTAATCCGCAGCGTGTGCGCGTGTCAGTCTAATCCGCAGCGTGAGCGCGTGTCAGTCTAATCCGCAGCGTGAGCACGTACCAGTCTAATCCGCAGCGTGAGAGTGTGACAGTCTAATCCGCAGCGTGAGAGTGTGACAGTCTAATCCGCAGCGTGAGAGTGTGACAGTCTAATCCGCAGCGTGTGCGCGTGTCAGTCTAATCCGCAGCGTGTGCGCGTGTCAGTCTAATTTGCAGCGTGAGCACGTACCAGTCTAATCTACAGCATGAGAGTGTGACAGTCTAATCCGCAGCGTGAGAGTGTGACAATCTAATTTGCAGCGTGAGCACGTACCAGTCTAATCTACAGCATGAGAGTGTGACAGTCTAATCTACAGCGTGAGAGTGTCAGTCTAATCCGCAGCGTGAGCGAGTGTCAGTCTAATCCGCAGCGTGAGCGAGTGTCAGTCTAATCCGCAGCGTGAGCGCGTGTCAGTCTAATCCGCAGCGTGAGAGTGTGACAATCTAATTTGCAGCGTGAGCACGTACCAGTCTAATCTACAGCGTGAGAGTGTGACAGTCTAATCCGCAGCGTGAGCGCGTGTCAGTCTAATCCGCAGCGTGAGCGCGTGTCAGTCTAATCCGCAGCGTGAGAGTGTGACAATCTAATCTGCAGCGTGAGCACGTACCAGTCTAATCTACAGCGTGAGAGTGTGACAGTCTAATCTACAGCGTGAGAGTGTGACAGTCTAATCCGCAGCGTGAGAGTGTGACAGTCTAATCC
>JAFFST010041582.1:8450-19859 GCA_022414735.1 Noturus placidus | reverse complement strand
AGGAGCTGGTCCGTTGTTCCACGACCAGGACGGAATCCGCATTGTTCCTCCTCAATCCGAGGTTCGACTATCGGCCGAACCCTCCGTTCCAGCACCTTGGAGTAGACTTTACCAGGGAGGCTGAGAAGTGTGATACCCCTGTAACTGGCACACACTCTCTGGTCCCCCTTTTTAAACAGGGGAACCACCACCCCAGTCTGCCACTCCTTGGGCACTGTCCCCGACTTCCACGCAATGTTAAAGAGGCGTGTCAACCAAGACATCCCCTCCACACCCAGAGCTTTCAGCATTTCTGGATGAACCTCATCAATCCCCGGGGCTTTGCCACTGTGTAATTGTTTGACTACCTCAGTGACCTCCACCACGGAGATTGACGATTCTCCCCCATCAGCCTCCACCTCTTCCTCTACCATAGAGGGTGTGTTAGTCGGATTCAGGAGTTCCTCAAAGTGTTCCTTCCACCGTGCTGTTACTTCCTCAGTTGAGGTCAACAGCGTCCCATCCTTACTGTACACAGCTTGGATGGTTCCCCGTTTCCCTCTCCTGAGGTGGCGGATGGTTTTCCAGAAACACCTTAGTGCCGACCGAAAGTCCTTCTCCATGTCCTCTCCAAACTTCTCCCACACCCACTGCTTTGCCTCCTTCACGGCAGAAGCTGCAGCCCTTCTGGCCTGTCGGTACCTTGCAACTGCCTCCGGAGTCGACCGGGATAACACATCCCGGAAGGCCTCCTTCTTCAGTCGGACGGCTTCCTTGACCACCGGTGTCCACCATGGTGTTCGAGGGTTACCGCCCCTTGAGGCACCTAAGACCTTGAGACCACAGCTCTCTGCCGCAGCTTCAGCAATGGAATTGCCCACTCAGGTTCAATGCCCCCAACCTCCACAGGGGTGCGAGAAAAATTCAGCCGGAGGTGTGAGTTGAAGATCTCACGGACAGGGGCCTCCTCCAGACGTTCCCAGTTCACCCGCACTACCCGTTTGGGCTTTCCAGGTCTGTCCCGAGTCTTCCCCCACCCTTTGATCCAACTCGCCACCAGATGGTGACCAGTTGACAGCTCTGCCCCTCTGTTCACCCGAGTGTCCAAAACATGCGGCCTCAGATCAGATGATACAATTACAAAATCGATCATCGACCTTCGGCCTAGGATGCTCTGGTACCACGTACACTTATGAGCCTCCTTATGTTCGAACATGGTATTCGTTATAGGCAGTCCATGACTAGCACAGACGTTCAATAACAAATGCCCGCTCGGGTTAAGATCAGGAAGGCCGTTCCTCCCAATCACGCCTCTCCAGGTATCTCCATCATTGCCCACATGTGCGTTGAAGTCCCCCAGCAGAACTATGGAGTCCCCTGTTGGTGTATAGATTAATCTAAAAGATATTATAATATGTAAGATACAATGGATCTTTAGTGAGCAAGACCGAGGCGGTGTGAAAGAAAAACTCTAAGAAATGACTTTGAAGACACGTGATGGACGACATCTCTGACGATCTCTCGTTGTTGTCGGCTCTGCTGCTGACGTGTCTCATAAGGGTAGCAAGGGACTCCAACTCGTTACAGTATACAGGTGTAGAACATTTGAGGCAAACGGTACTGAGTGTGTTGAAAGGATATTCCTTTTGAGCATTTTGTGAAGAGAGTGCTGGGATGAATCATTATGATTATTATGAGCTCAAACGGCAGGACTTGGTACCATCAACCGGTGTTACCAATGCCATTTTTGCACTGAGCCTGTAAGGAGGCTGTAAGGAGGATCTGCCAATAGCACTTCACCTGGTTGAGTTTTCTGCTGAGAACCCCAGATCAGAAAGCCAGAAAGTAAAGGCTCAGTCCACTTTTTGGACGAGTGTACTCCCCATGTTGCATGCTGGCTAAGCCTATAATTACCAGATGAAACTTGGTGTCTTGTGAGCTAGCCAGGAACTTGCTGGGATTATTATGGGATTATGACCTGGACACAAATCTACAGTACACACTGAGCAGTCTGTATTCATTTGCTAATCAGGACTGAACCCACTCACCCTCTCCATGCTGAAAGCAATGCTCCAGCTCAGGGCAGAAGTTTTCACAGGTCCTTCCTCCCAGCAACCGTCAGACTGTATAGTTATTTACCGGCGCAGATTTCTACACTTTCCTCAAGCCAAAGTGAGATTTCTGCACACTATTATAACCTGCACATGATTGTACACCTGGTGCAATAAAGTAGTCATATAAAACTTTAGTATGAGTTGAAAAAGTTAGGTATATCTATAAAGTTAACATCTTTTCTTCAGAGATTTCCTCAAAATTTGTCACAATGTTTGGATGGAAATGAGTGGCCAATAGTAATGGGTTGTGTGTCCCCATAGAGGAGCTGAGTGCTGGCGTAGTAGTTAGGCAGCTGGACTCTGGTGCTGAAGCTTGGGATCCATTCCCACACTGCTGCTGGTGCCTGGAGCCAGGTACCTCTCTGGTGTGCATTTGGGGTGCCACATACACACACAGAGATGTGCACATGGCTATTTGTTAGAGATGTCACATTTCTTTCTGTGTTTTCTTCTCGCAGGAAAAATCTCTACCAGCACTAGTACTTCCTTCTCCCAACCACCCAACCCCAAGGCTCAGCTCATGTCTAGCTCCATCGTACTGCGCCTGGCTGACTTCAGTATTTACCAGGTGAGTGGATATTTTTATTAGACAGTAAGTGAACATTCGGTTTGAAAACAGGAAAAATGTGACGTCTAGATGACTGAGTCAGAACATCTCCAAAGCGGCAGGTCATGTGAGGTGGTCCCAATACGTAGTGGTTCGTATTTACTAAAAGTGGTCCAAGGAAGGAGAACCAGTGATCCGGCGACAGGGTCATGGGTGTCCACGGTTCATTGATGCGTGTGGGGAGTAAAAGCTAGCCTGTCTGTTCAAATCCCACAGAAGAGCTACTGTAGCATGGATTGCTGAAAACGTGCATTGCAGCTTGCTGTGTATGGAGCTGCGTAGTCCCAGATCAGTCATGCTGACCCCTGTCCACCACTGAAATACTCCTAAACGTGCACGTGAGCATCAGAACTAAATTATGGCGTAATGGAAGAAAATGGCCTAGTCTGATGAATCAGTTTTTGTTTTTTTTTTACACCACATGGATAGCAGGGTGTGTGCCGCTTATCCTGTGAAGGAATGACACCAGGATGCACTATGGGAAGAAGGCAAACCAGCGGAGGCAGTGTTATGCCCTTCGTAATGTTCTCCTTGGGTCCTGACATTCATGTGGATGTTACTTTGACACATACCGCCTACCTTAGCATTGCTGCAGACCGAGTACACGCCTTCATAGCAACGGTGTTCCCTAAATGCAGTGGCCTCTTTCAGCAGGATAATGCCCCCTGACATGGTGCAGAAATAGTTCAGGAACGGTTTGAGGAACATGACAGAGTTCAGGGTGTTGACTCGACATCCAAATTCCCCAGATATCAATCCGATTGAGCATCTGTGGGATGTTCTAGACAAACAAGTCCGATCTACAGAGGTCCGACCTCACAACTTGCAGGACTTAAAGGATTTGCTGCTAACGTCTTGGTGCTAAATACCACAGCACACCTTCAGATGTCTTGTGGAGTCCATGCCTCGATGGGCCAGAGCTGTTTTGGCAGCACAAGGAGGACCTACACAGTATTAAGCAGGTGGTTTGAATGTTATGGCTTATCGGCGTATGTAGTATAGGCTTTCTTCAACTTTAAATCTATCTTGGCAGCTTTCTCTCAGAAAAAAACAAAGATAAAAAATCAGTGAAGATATTTTGATGTATAACTATTACCCAAGTTGAATGTTGCAGAATATCTTATAACTGAGTATCGTCAGATGCGTAGTCCACCGAACACGCCTTCTGAATCCAGCTGTTCTTGATCTTTTTCAGGTGTCAACAGCAGATCAACGGCGCTCCTCTCCTAAGGCTATGATATCCTGTAATAAAAAGACCCTGTACCTGCCACAGGAGATGCCTGCTATCCATCTGGAATTCACAGAATATTACTTCCCTGATGGAAAAGACTACCCCAGTAAGACTACATTCCACCTGCTTGTCGCTGTTTGTGAGGATTAGTCCTAGGTATTAATTAATACTATGATGAATACAGTTTTAGGGACACCCCATTAAAATGACACTACCCTGGGTGAAGTTTGGACTACTTCAGCAAGACATCTTGCACTGATTGCTGCAAATGAAGAAAAATCTCCTTTAGTAAGACTACATTATTGGTAACGGTTACACCAATCCCTGGACCTGTGCCCTGCTTAAGCACTTTGTAAATTGTTTTATTTAACATTTAGGTTTTGAATGCAAGCATATCTTAAAAAAAAACGAGCTGAAAGCTTTAGTATTCATGAGAAAGGAAGCAGTTTCTGGTGCTACACTGTTTGTATGAGGTGTAAATATTTGTATTTATTGTTAGCTTAACCCCAGATTTGTGTGTGCGTGTTCGTGTTTATTTTGCAGTTCCCTGCGCTAACCTATATGTGCAGCTGAATGCCCTACAACTAGTCGTGGATGCACAAAGCCTGGTGTGGCTCAACCTGTTTGCTCTGGATTTGCGCCACAGTCTTGTCCAGTTCATGGAGCTCTATAAGCTCAATGACTCCCAAAAACCCGATGAGCACATTGACATCCGAGTAGACGGTCTCATGCTAAAGGTAGAAAAATCTGCTTTTCATAAACACACTTTCTGACGCCTACAAAGTTAACAATCGTGTTCATTAAATCAGTGCCCTTCTCTTCACTACCTCTACTAGTCCTAATTCCACCACTGAATTTCTAGTATAATCTGGAAGATCTTTTTCCATTTCTCCAATGGCCCAGAGATAATAATTGTGGTAGAAACCTATTGTGGCGAATGTGTCCACTGGTCTTGGCTTTCTTCTGTTCGATATTTCAAATGAACTGCATGATTGAAAACCTTTGAGTCACATCACGTCAACATTTCTTGTACATGTACTCATCTGCCTGTGTCTGTGTGTATGTGTGCACAGTTGGTGATTCCTGGTGACCAGAATCAGTTTCAGCCAGACCAGCCCTGCTCCATTTCGGTGCAGACATCTGAAATGGTGGCCACGAACACACGACACTCGCCTGGCTGCTCCCGCTCTGACCTTGAGGCTCTGCTGCAGGCTTTCCGAGAGCAGGCCTTCTTCACATCCTCCACGTCCTCCTCTTTTCCTGTGCTTCACCCAGTCTTTCAACGGCATGCACATGAACGAGACACATGCCTGCATGATGTTTACCGTGGCCTGGCACCTCCTGCTCTCAGCACTGATGCTCTCAGGACACCATCAGCCACCGATCTGTGGGCCCTGCGTTTCACCCAATTCTGGGTGGACTACGAGGGTCCCCGAAGCCACCGGCCCACACCGTGTGTTGATTCCTTCCCGCTCACCCTGTGGCTGTGCCAGCCTGCCCGCTATCTTCAGCACCAGCAGAGACCAAAGGCAGCTGCAGGCACAGGGACAGTGCCAATGCCAACTGATGTCAGTGGTCGACTGCAAAGGAAAAAACTGTTGAAGGAGTATTATAGCACCGAGATGCTGGTTAACCAACCAACAAATGGCCTGCACAAGCCTTTCTCTCTGGATGGATTGAATGCTGCTGACTCTTCCTCTGTTGCTTCTTCCTCTTCTTCATCCACTGGAGATGCAGACATGCAGGTGTTGGTACATGTACAGAAGCTGCTGAGTGTGCAAGCTAGCCATAGCCAGTATGTGTTTCTGCTTAAACTGCAGCAAACACTGAATTCACTGCAGCGCAAACTGCAGCAGGACCTGCAGCAGCACGGCTTGGCACATCAGGGTACTGGACGGACGATTGGTGTGTGTGTGGGCCTCCTGGTGAAAAGTGCTGAGGTTGCACTTATGCTGAAGCCTGTGCCTACAGCTGATGCAGACAGTAGCCCTCTGGGTTCTGAGCTCTCACCGTCTGGAAGCAGAGCCACGCTGGAAGTTGGCAGTGAGGCAGGAGACAGTACAGCAGGCACAGCCAAACTCACCTGTCCTGTTGAACAGCTACTGTGTGTAGACACCGAGATACAGAGCCAGAGTGTTCCACCTCTCCTGCCTCTTTCAGCATCCTCCCAATCTGAGAAGAAAGGTTCTGTTGAAGAGAAAAATGCATGGTCAGGCCCAGAGAGTGAGGCTTCACTGGGCAGGACTGTGGCAGTGGACTCCATGGGCGAGCCACTCTCTAGGGACTGGAATGACAAGAGCCAGGGAGCTAGACTACCTCAGTCTATGTCCAGGTAATGTCTAGAATCAAAGCATTGAGTTAGATATTGGTGTCCTGTGTTCTTTTCTTGCACTTCTGAGCGTACATTCTTTATAAGTGACCATGGGGTCCACAACCAAAAACTAGGGTTGGTCAGCAATGCAAACGTGTGAAGCAATTTAAAAACATCTTGCTTGCCCAGATTGAGCAGTAGCAATGATATTGTATAACTGAGTGTGGTGTTCGTCATTTAAGAGATTACAACAATCAATGTAAATTACAAAAATGCAGCATGATTTTGTACACTTTTTATATATATATATATATATATATATATACAGTATATATATAACAGAGCATTATGAAATGAAGAGCACATACTGTATAATGATCGTGAATCACATATGACCAATAACTTGCCTTCGTTGTACATTGTATGTATTTGTGAATAGGAAAGTAATTTATTAACGATAGAAATAAAAATAATTCCCGGTTGTGGCAATTGTAGATGAAGTAAGCCATTTTGGATAAAGGCAGAAAAATTCCTGATTAATGGAATTAAATATAGTAGACTCTGGATATTGGGCAAGGTGTAGATTAACCTGGGGAGTAAAAAGTAAAACAAAAGTTATTGCATGAATGCTTAAAGGTCAATTTACATAGTTAAAAATTGAAAAAGAACTTGATTATAAAGTTAAAAGAAATGTTGTGAGGAATGTTGTGTTGTGAGTACAGTGGGCTGGTGAATAATTCAGTACATACCTACAATAATATCCAACAAGCCTCAGAAAACTCTTTACATTATTATTTTTTAGTCTTGGGTCTCAGGCAGGCCATAATTGCTGCTGTCTTATCGCTGTGGAGATCATGACCTAAGTAGAAACCCAGATACCATAACTTCACCCATTGAATTGCACACTTCTTTATGTTTTCTGTGAGTCCTAAGTGTCTCAAGGATTTCAGGACAGCCGTCAGATGTTTAATGGTTAACAGATGTTTCATGTGGGCATATGCAGCGTGAGGACGGAAGATTCTGTCCATGAGTTTTTGAAACATAGCTGGGGCTCCAAACATACCAGTTTTTTCAAAGGACATTGGCATCTTGGGGCTCTGCCAATATCTTGGTCAAATCCAGTGTCAAATAAAAGTGAGCTGTGCCTAACTAATCAAGCATTAGGTAAGCATCAATTTAAACACCGCGTTGACTTTTCTAAAGCCCCAGAACTGGACAGGACGTCCATCTTTAGAACTAGGACGACGGATATGGACCGGTCACTGTGAGATTCCTAGATTGCACATGGCTTTGAGCTCTTTTCAAACCACTAAACAGTAGAGGTGACCAAGCAACCCCACCCCCAGAGAGTGGTGTGCAAAGAAACATCAGTAAACTCTTATTGCAACTGGGTGCAATGTTTCAGGTACACCTCCGGTTCCAGTCTCTCCCTTTCAGGAGTCACGGTCCCCAAATCCACAGGCACTGCCTCTCTCTATGGTTTTGAGTGGTTGATGTGGTATATTTCTAATATATCACCAATGTAATGCAGTTGTAAATTACCACCTGACGTGGGTAATAATACGAGCATTTTATCTCCCAGTGAAAACATGTGTAGTCGAGCTCCTCTATTAAACATCTAGGATTGGCATTCTTGAGCTTGTACAAATTGACCCAATGTGTGGAGATTTGCTCCCAGGTCAAGAACATAAGGAATTTTTATTTCCTCTCTCTGAAGGTTCCTCCTTCCAATTTACTCAGATTATGTCGAAGATCTCGTATAGTAATCCATATGGAGCGGAAAAATCCCATGGAGGCTCGTGGAACTTGTCAGATTGTAAATACTATGGACCAGTTCACCTGTTTGTGGATAATAAACTTTTAGTTTACCAATTGGTTAAAAAAAATTATTTCCTAATAATTCTTACAGTCCACAAAGTCTACATGGTGTGAATGTAGTGCTTTGGTCGGTCAGAATCTCTTTTGGGATTGTGACACAGGAGATCACTTGGAAGAGCGCCTCTGCAACAGGCACTGCTTCTGGGTATTGTGTTGTGGAATCTACTAGAATGAACATCAAGAGATGTGCTTGTGCACTGTTTTAATGGCCTGACAAGGTCTATACCCATTCTTTCAAAGGGGACCTCAGTTATTGGAAGAGGACTTTTGGGGTGGTCGGAGGATTTACCGGCTGGCATATGCAGCATGCTGCATACTATCTATGTACATTGTTGTAAATGCCAAGGCAATAGAAACAGGCCAGAGAGGGTTTAGTGGATTAGGCCTGAAGGATGAAAGAGAGATGTGTACACGAACTAGGAAATAAGGGAAGGTTCCTTGGTACCAACAATTGTGTAGTCTTTCCCATTTGTTTAAGTGTCTTGCCTCACTCAATATAACCTATCGTTGATGAAAGAACGATATGACTAGAATAGTACAAACCCTTGCTGGACTAATTGACCATCAGTTACTCTCAGTGGGTCAAAGTGTAAGGTCCTTGTCTTCTGACTGCTGATGGAAGATGCTGATGGAAAGCCCATCCACAAGCATTCCCCTTAACTATGCTTAGTACATATTTTGGCCAGTTTATCCCCAAAATTCATGGATTAGGCATCGGTGTCTCCACTCTATGCTTTGTCCTGGAAATTTACAATGATTGGCACTAGCCCTTCATGCTCTAATCCAATGTTTCACATTGTATCAGACTTCAGTGAACTGAGGTTTGATTACAGCCCAAAAACACCATGGTGCATACTCTGAGGTAATTTGCATGTCCCTGCTCAAGGGGAAACTTCCAATATTCCCAATGCCACCGGAAGTTGGGAAATGCCAACAGGCATTGGACATCAAACAATTGTACATTGATCTTGGAAATGCCCAGACTCCCCAGCGTTGCCAGCACTCCTAATCGGGTCTTATCCTGGAGGTAGAAGCCGACCTCCTCGGATATACTCCCACGTGGTCCTCTGTCGGCTGTGTTGCCTTGTCGTGGCAATGATAGCTGGAGTACTATCAGGCTGTAGCAGTCTTCAGAATTCTCCGTTTTCTACCTGCGCCACCACCTTGGTCTCATGGCAGTCAGGGATGGCCTGCTGTCGAACTGGTGGTGGTGTGAGCTTGCAACGGACTTGATGATCTCCGATAGGAGTGAGGTCTCAATAACCAATCGCATATTCTCCCAGATTTCAGCACTGCAATGACATTCTGTCTACCATAAGGAGAGTGAGGACTCCACTGAAATAATACAATTTGAACAGATGTACATCCATTCATAAAATTACCCACTGCTTCTTCATAGTGCTCTTTGATTTAGTTTCTGTCTGTTTACATTGGTGTTTAGTTTAGAGTCATGTGCACAGCTCATACACAGTGATACTGTGATAACCCTGAACCTTATTGGAACTAAATGTAAAAGTAAATTAATTGTTAAAGAAATAATTGCATGAGTGCATGTTCTCAGATTTCACACTGTGTGGGCGTTTAGACACTACACATACACACTCGGTGTTTCTGGCTGTGTGTGTTACAGTGGGCGCCTGATGAGAGATCGAATGCAGTCGAACTTCTCTGTGGGATATAAGAACATGAAGAGTCCTTCACTGCAGTCTCTGGACAACATCTCCCTAGACAGCTCCTTACTGGAGGACTACGATTCATACAGCATGCTGGAGAGAGGTATCCTTCCGAATCCTGTCTTCTTGGGAACCGTGAAGTGTAATAATAAATGAATTATAAAATAATATTAACTTTTAATCACTGTGCTTATACATCATGTGACGTATACATTTCCTCACCTTCTGTTTGCACTACACCGATACTTTTATACCTACTTTATATCCACTCCAATTTATATCTACTGCTCAAACACGTGCAGTGGTGAGGTTCCTTCAGGATTTTCTGTAGGCCACAGAATCCATCGTGATGGCCACTAGGTGGCAGGATTGTATCATGATCCGAAAGCCTGTAGTTCACTGAGGAAAAGGGAAATGACGTACTGTAATTTACTACAACACATTCAGCACATGTTGTGTGTGATGGTGTATGCGTAAACCTTTAAAGTTTGAATTGTGAACATTATCATAAATGTTTTTTGTTGAACAATGATGTGCCAGGTGTTGGTGTGATACACCTCTAAAATGTTAAAGTTGTATGTTTTTTTGTAGACGATGTATCTATCTCTGGGTTTAAAGTCACTATGAGTGATGTGAACACTGCTGAGCGGGCCACTGAGGTGATGGTGCAGGATGGAGAAGATGGCCAGTCACCCGAAGCAGTCAGTGCCACCTCACAGAGTACTGATGAGCGCGCCCAAGATCTGGTACTGCCATCTCACCTCTCCACTCTGCTTTCTAACCTCTATCTGTGTTTTTGTCTCAACCCCTACTTCCTCTGTTGAACACCCCCCCCCTCTCACACTCTCTATCTCTCTATTTCTGATACAATTTTACCTTTTACTGTTTATTTCCCATCATGTATGGTGTGTGTGTTTGTGTGTGTGCATGTGTATACATGCACCCCTGTAGGTGTCGGTGCTGGTCCTGAAGGTGCACTCAGTATGTGCCTCCTTGAACATGAGAGGTGATAACACTACTCTAGCTCTGGAGGTGGGGCAGGTCCACACCAATCAGCTCGGCAATGTCAGTCTACGCCAGTATCTTAGCAACCACAGTCTCGGTAAGACCGCATCAATAGGTCTTCTGTGTGTGTGTGTCTGTGTGTGCACACATGTTTTTTTCAAATCCTAATCATTCATCTCATTATAAATACATACATGTAACTGTGCATCCCTTTAGGTTTTGTCTGTTCTACACCACTAATTACTGCTCAGAGCAGTGAAGGTACGATGGTGTGTGTACATGTGTGTGTGTGTGTGTTGGATTTGATATTTGACACCGTCTCACATATGTGTGACAATTGTGTTTTCAGAAAACCTCATTGCTACTGAACCTCATTGCTTTGATTGACTAAGCAGAGACATATATATATATATATATATATATATATATATGTATATATAATATACACAGTGCCTTGCGAAAGTATTCGGCCCCCTTGAACTATTCGACCTTTTGCCACGTTTCAGGCCTGAAACATAAAGATATAACACTGTAATTTTTTGTGAAGAATCAACAACAGGTGGGACACAATCATGAAGTGGAACGAAATTTATTGGATATTTCAAACATTA
>JAFFST010041577.1:76879-91254 GCA_022414735.1 Noturus placidus | reverse complement strand
GGCTATAAAGCCATTTCCAAAGCTTTGGAAGGCCTGGGTGTGGCTAGCGAAATTGAACTCAGGTGTGGACAACCACAGTTATAGTATGTTATAACAAGGGGGGCAATCACTTTTTCACACAGGGCCATGATGGTTTGGATTTTTTTTCACCTTTAATAATAAACACCTTCATTTACAAATTGCATTTTGTGTTTACTTGTGTTGTCCTTGACTATTGTTTAAATTGGTTTGATGTTCCGAAACACTTAAGTGTGACAAACATGCAAAGGAACAGGAAATGAGGAAGGGGGCAAACACTTTTTCACACCACTGTAGATAATATTGAAATAATTATGCATGCTTGTGTTTTGACAGCTTCCCACTCCCACTTCTAAAAGGACACTGTACCCCTAGTTTGTGATGATGTTATGGTCTGGAACTTTAGCCTAACATCAAGTTTTTTGGATAATACACTAGTAAAACTTTTACTTTTTATTTTTACCTTTATCTAAAACCAGACATGGTCAATATCAATAAAAAAGTTTCAGTAGTTTACTAAATTTCAGTAGTTGTGTTGGTATAGGTGTTCAGTATTTTGTATTAAGGAGTGCTGCTTACACCATGCAAAAAAAAACAAAACAAAATGTAGCCATTTACTAGTCCTTTTATGAAATTCCAAAAGGGACCTCATGTGCACTAAACAGAAATCACAAACATTAACTTGCAGTGTGAAGCCAGCCCATAGGACACAAACCTTTATTGATAATGTATTGGCTACAATCCCATCCACAGTGCTTTCTGTGAAAGGGTCAAAGTGCTTATCTGGTCGCCTCATGAACTCAGGTTTAAGCCTGTAGCCACTCTTCCCATTATACTCATACATGCCCAAGTTCAGCTGCATGGAAAGATCTAGGTAAGCAAAAGAAGACACAAAGAACATTCATATAGATGTATTTTCAGTTTTTCAACTACAATAAAATGAAGTCCCCTTCTTGGATCTAAACCTTGTTGTGGCGAATGGGCTGGGGATGTAGGGGCGTGGTTGAGCGTCAGCTGTGGACAGAGAGGAGGTGGGTTGAACTGGGAGGTTATGTATAATGATTCTCATGTGTTTTTGATCAAGGTGAGTTTACTTATGTGTGCTTTTTTTTTCTTTTCAGGAGAACACAGTGAATGAGAGAGCAATAGCTGAGCTGAACTATTAGTGCTTGTGTGTGTTCATGACAAGGGAAGCACTGAAAAACATTTGTATAGAAATAAAAGGGAAAAAAGGGAAGCATGGAGCTCCATAAAAAAGTTCCCTGTCTCACAAAACCTCTTTCCCACATATGCACCAGGTGCTACAGTGGCACAGAAACCCAGGAGGAGGTACCACCTTTGGTTACTGGGACCCACCCCAGGAGCCAGGCATTGGGGGTGGCTGCTTTCCAAATTAATGATCACAGATGGCTTTCCGGATTCAGGCTCTGCAGAGTAAATGTGGGGGAGTGTTGACCTCTTTACTTTGGAACAGTGGATCAGCTCTTCACTGTGGTCTTTGCACATTTTTTTGAGGGCGCTAAACCAGTTTACATCTTTTTTTGTGGATATGGAGAAAGCCTATAATCATGTGCCACAACAATTTGTTGTGGGAGGTATTTCGGTCCTCACTTGCAGTCTGGTCTTGTCTTGTCAAAGTGATAGCTTTGTCCGCATCCTTAGCATTAAGTCAAAACTATTTACGTTGGGTGTCATGCTCCTTCAAGGGTGTGTCTTGTCTCCATTCCTTTTTGCATATTTCATGGAGAAAAGATCAGGACATAGTTAAGGTTTGAAAGGTGTCCAGTATCAGGGAGAGGAAGTAGCATCCCTGTTATTTTACACTATCAGAAGTAGACCACCAATACTCACTTGAATACTGCTGAGTGTAAAGCAGCTGGCATCTCCTAGTCTGAGAGCATGGTTCGCTCCTAGAAAAGGGTGGTATGTTCCTGTTAGGTTAGATGAGAGATATGGCCCCTGGACTTTAAGTACCATTGGGTTTTATTCACAAGCTTCTATGCTTACCAGTAAATCTATGTTCATTTCCTCACCCAAGGTCATGACCTGTGGCTAGTGAGCAACAGAATATGGTCAGGAGCTGCCAGTGGCAGAAATTAGGTTCCTCCTCAGAGTTACTGGGCTTACTCTCCATGATAGCGTAAAACACTTCACAATCAAAGAAAGGCTTGAAGTAAAGCTGCTGCTCCTCCAAACCAAAGGAGCCAGATGATGTGATTCAGTCACCTAATAAGGAAAGCCCAAGTCAGATCCTGCTAAAACTGTACCTGAAGGTACAGTGAAGGATTATATCTTATATCTGGTTTGGAACATTTAGGGACCCCTAGGAGGAGCTGGAATCTGTGGCTAGGGATAGGAGGTCTGGGCTGACCTTCGCACGGTGTTGCTACCTCAACCTCAACCAGGAAAATTAATGACATGATGTTCATATACAGAGGATGACTTAAGAAATAGATTGCCTTTACCTATTGTCTGAAAGTTTAGTGCCACCAGCTGGCAGCCTGCGTTCCAGAACACTTGAGGCATGTAGTTGGAGGAGTCAACTCGAGTTCCCTTGGGGTAGATTCTACTGAGCTGAAGCTTGTTGTATCTTAGAGAATTTGGTTAAGAATGTAAAGGCATTCTTATAATAGTTACAAACTCCTCAATGTACAGTAAAGAGATTATTATCCTAAACATTTACAGTATAACACAGGGTAATATTCAGTGGAAGAAACATGATCATCTATAATCATAACTGATTAATATAGTTCTGACTATACTCACACACCTGCTTATTTGGGCCACAATTTGTGTATAAAAATTTAGATAGCTATCCTCATTCCTCACCATGTTTATTCCGATACCATGTGGGTTACAGCAGGATAGAACAGAAGTGGCAGTAACTTTTAACTGCGGGATTTATTAAATAGAAAAGATACTCCACAAACTCCACAGGAGTCTTGGTGAGCTGCTCCAGGGCCTTTGTCTCCACAAATGACGACATTTGATAACTGCGGTTGACCTCTGGAAACACAATGATGGAAAAGGCATCAGCGAGTACATCATATTAGCAAATTAGGCCAAATAAATGGGCCCAACATTACAAGCAATTTGACTCACTTTTTGAAGTCTCAAAGGAGTGGAACTTAGTGGGTTGGATGTAATTAACTAGAGTGGACATTTCTTCAGTTGCAAAAGCCTCACATCCTGCCGTGCCCTGTAGAGAATTCATACACAAACATATCAGCGGGTAAAATGTCAGCTTCGCTATAAATGTGATAAATATGCTTACTTACCTCATCCATTGACTTCTTACAGTCATCATCATCATCATCTTCATCTTCATCATCATCTGCTTCCACCTCTGCTGAAACTATTGAGCAACAGTAAAGAGCATTTTAGAACAAAAAAAATTACAGACTTAAGCTTAAGGCCTGGTTTAAACTTATGTGTGCATATCTGCAAGCACATCAGGGCATCATGTGTAGACACTCACATGTATGTCATACTTGCATGCAACTTGAACATGTGCAATGTGGAATGGGGCACAGAAAACTCCTGGCTACATGTTGATTAAAAATACTAATGAAGCCAGGTAGCTTCATAAACATTCATACAGTCAATGGTAAGAAATGATAGCTTTGTTTACTAATGAGATTGCCCGAAACTACTGTAATGTTAGTGGAAATATGTTATGCATTGATCACTAAATAGACACCATGCCTAAAATGTCCAAGTTTAATTCATGCACCTTCATGCATGCAAAATTCATATATTTAATTCCATAACATGATGCTGAGCTTTACTGGTGAGCTGTCTTAAGCATATTATATATAAAATACAGAGCCTATATCAGCACTTGCTGACAAAACACAAGTTATGTTCCACAAACATGTCCTCCTAAAGTTGAAATGAAGCTACCAATAGTTAATATATACATCACTAGTAATAGCATAGTATGTAAAGCTATAAAAGCAATAGCATTGCATTAGCATAGTTATCTCTATACTTTACAACCCACCAGATGGCACTACAAGGATAACAAATAGGAACAAAAAACGTTTGCACCTGAAACAGGTGGTGATTTAAACGTCACTACGTAAAACAGTCTTCAGCATACTTTTCTTTATCCTAATGCTTTAGAAAAAAACATTAAACCTTTAATGGAATGTTGAGTTTACCTGCAGGCCCAGCGCTGGGGGAGGATGGCTCAAACACACTGGAGGAGTCACTGTTGGTGTTTGAGGCTTGCTCTGACAGCTTCTTCTTTGTGCTCCCATCGGGTGGTTTGGGGTGAGACTTTTTGTTCTTGATGAGGATCTTCCCTATGAGTTCCTGTGGACTGGGCAGTGGAACTCCTGATTCGAGCTAAAAAATACATAGAATAAACTATTTCCTTAATGCTGCCTTTATTGTAGACTTTGTGCATGACAGTAATAGTGTGAAACGGATCTTGAACACCAAGATACAAACCGGATATTTCTCAAGTGGCTCAGTTAAAAGGGCATCTCCAAAAATCGATCTGCAATATTCTGCCATCTTGGCTTGTTGTTTCGGACTGTAATTACAAGCACAATAATATTTTTGATTAAAAAAATATATAAAATTCTCAAAAGGTAGGAATGTATTTTATCAGCCAAGCAATGGCATAGATTTTTACAAAATGATGCTACTTTAAAAGGTATCATAATGAGCTGACAATTTATGCCACATTTTCTTGTATACAGCAAAAAAAGGAGCAGCAACAGTGTGTGGCATTTCAAGAGGGACAAGTGAAAACAAATTGTGCATTACAGACTATGCTATAATCATTCTACTCCTTGTTGCCATAGTTGCACTCAGCTTTTGTGTGTGCAGAACATTGGCACTCCAAGGCCAAAGGTAAGAGAGGCTTGTCACATGCTGGCAGTGTGGTGTTTTCACTCACGAGTCCACATGATTCTCAAAGGACAGGATGATGGGAAAAGGAGACGTTTTAAAAGCACATTCGGCAATAGCCTCGATTACTTCCTGAAAGAGGAATAGATTGAATATGAATAGGTTTTAAAGGGGAGGATATAATCAGTGAATGAGACGTAAAATCTAACACACTTAAGTTCTATCCAAATGCAGTTCATTTCAGGGTGATAAACTCATTTAGCATTGCTACTGCATTAAGAGAAGTATTAAGTTAATAGGATGCCACCAAGCTAAAGGCCCTCTAGGGTAAAACCAATAGAAAAGCTTAAGATGTATCTAAGTGACAGTCCAAAGTTTATTCTGTCTACGGCATGTATTACCTTAAAGGAGATCTCAGAGGTCATGGTGAAGCCATGGGTGATAACAGGTTCCTCTTCAGCTGTCCGGCCTTTCCAGCAGTCCAGTTCCACACAGCGACAGCCAGACAGCAGCACCTGCCTGTACATCTCCACTGAAGAGTTTCCTGCTAGCTGCCCCGCTGGAAAATACACATGTACACACACAGTCATATTGTATACAAACACTGAGCATTTCCTGTATGACTGCCAAATATATGTTTTGAGCTTGTCGAGCCCCGAGTCAGACAAGAGACAGTGGCTGGGGTACATGCTGTCCCAGCTTGCTGGCCAAGCCTACCAGTGAGCGGAGTGTCTGGCCAGTACAGAATCCAGGGGACTTAACAATGAAACTCAGTTTGTGGGACGATTGATAAAGGAGTTTGGGAGTCCAGAGTACACCCCCAACCTGGATGATCTTTTGGGGGGAACCAGTTTGACAAGTGAGCCTGATTTGCCATTCACCACCTATTATGAGCAGGCCAACCGGGCAGCCTCCACAGCCATAATCCAGCCTGAGACCTCTGAGGTGGTCTTCCACGCAGAGCTCCGGCCAGAGGTCAACATGGCAACCTACGCTCCAGAGCTCCAGCATGAAACCCACGAGGTGGTCTCACCTGCAGAGCTTCGGCCAGAGGTCAACGTGGCAACCTCATCTCCAGAGCTCCAGCCAGAGGTCAACCTGGGGACCTCATCCCCAGAGCTCTAACCTGAGACCCACGAGGGGTTTCATCTGACGAGCTCCAGCAGGAAGTTGACAAGGTGACCTCCCATGCCAAGTTCCAGTTTGAGGTAGACAAGATGGCCTCCCATGCAATGTTCCTACCTGAGGTCAACGAGGCAACCTCTCAAGACATGTTCCAGTTGGAGGCCGATGAGATGGCCTCCCAAGTCATGTTCTTGCTAGAGGTCAACGAGGCAGCCTCCTAAGTCATGTTCCTGCTAGAGGTTAATTAGGTGACCTCCCAAGCCATGTGTAATATCTTTCCCCACCCTCCCTCCCCTACTGTGGATCTCATTCAGCCTGCAGAGTCGATGGAGAATGTCGCTCATCCTCCCTGCTCAACTGAGGATGCCACTCAGCATCCCTGTACAGCTGAGTATGCTGCTCAGCCTCTCTGCTCAGCTGAGGACATTGCTCTTCCACCCGTTGTGGCCAAGAGCTCCGCTTTGTTTCCTTACTCTACCTCAGACCTCATTATGCCAGGCTTCTCTATGGATGTCGCTCTGCCTTCCAACTTGGCTGAGGATGTCACTCGGCCATCCTTCTCCTCTGAGGACATCGTTCTGCCTCCATATTCTGCTGAAAACGTTGCTCTTTTTCTCTGCTTTGTACCATATGTCGATCCCCTTCTTGCTCCGCAGCAGACATCGCTCCCCCTTCTTGCTCCATGGAGGACTTGAATCTTCCTTATTGCTTAGCGGAGGACATCGTTCCCCATCATGCTTCACGGAGGACATCCTTCCCCCCTCTGGCCTTGCGGAAAACTTTGCTTCCCCCTTTGGCCTCACTGGGAGACACGCCTCCCACTTTGGCCTCACAGCGAGCGTCTCGTCCCCCTCTTGCTGAATGGTGAATGTCGCTTACTCCTCGGGCTCCACCTTGAGCTTTGTTCCCTCTTCTTGGAAAGGCAGACAAGATGCGCACCAATTCAAGCCCCCATCTGAAGCTGTTGTTTCTGTCATGTCACGGCAAACTAGCGATTCCATTTCCCAGAATGCACCACAAACTACAAACATGGCTGATGACTACAACTTCCAAAAGTACGCACAGACATTTCACCTTCTCCTGAGGACTAATCACACACACCTGTTCCCAATCACACTCACAATCACACCACAATATATAAAAGACTGTTCAATCACTGTTTTTGCAAAGTAATACGCTCAGTTGCTATTGTCTCTGTCATGTACCAAGCCTTGCTATTGTGTTGTTTTACTGGTTATGATTCTGCTTAACCCTTGACCTTGATTTGAGCCTTTCTTGATCTAGCCTGTTTACCTGATCACCTGACCTTTGACTGTCTTTGTTGTTGTGACTGTCAGAGGTCTTTGTTACTGTGACCCAGTAAGCATAAGCATTACAGAAAATTGATGGATGGAAAACCATTATTTTAAAGTTTAAGGTTTCTCAGAATTATGTTGTAGTATTTTTTTGTACCATATGTCAATCTCCTTCTGACCATATGTTGATCCCCCCACTTATTACAACTATATTTCCAACTTACTATTACTTTGGTAAATTGCCCCGTTTTTTTAAAAGAATTCTTTACTTAATAGTTTAGGAATAGAATAGTCATGGTTACACTCGTTCACAACTATTTTGTCTTCAAATCCTATTTTAAACAGTTTTTCAACACATCTTACTGCCTAAAAGTAACACATGATGCGTATCATTTAAACATTACTTCTTCCCCTTAATTTACACATAACATAATATATCCTTTTTAAAAATCACTGTTAACATGCCCACTTCACTGTGAACACAGTTGATCAGATTGCACATGCAAATTACCCCCTTTATTTGTCATCATAGTAAATCAGGGCGTAAATATCTTGGTATAAGGTAGATTGAATTGTCTTCTTCATAATGTACAATGTGAAACTGAATCCTGTTATCATTTTACTTAAAATGATTTAATAATAAAGTGCTTCAAAAATTCAATATAAAGAATATATTGTATCCATTATTCTACAGTTCTTCTAGTCCATCCATTTTCTATGCTAATTATCCTACACAGGGTCTTGGGGAGCCTGGAGCCTATCCCAGGGAACTCGGGGCACAAGACAGAGTGCCAACCCATCACAGGGCACAATCACACACAACTTCACACACTACGAACAATTTGGAAATGCCAATCATGTGTTTGGAGTCTGGGAAAAAACCCCTAAATCACAAGGAGAACATGCAAACTCTACACACACAGGGTGGAGGTGGGAATTGGGCCCCTAAAGTGGGAGGTGCAAGGCAATCTTGCTAACCAATAAGTTACCGTGCCCTTAACTGACCCAAACAATTTCAGGTTAGAAATATTTTTATTATTGTTTTCTAAGAACCATTTTTTTTCCTCTAGCAAAAGCTTTCAACCTAGACAGAAAATAGGATTAAATGTGCATGGCAGTGGCTGTAGAAATCAAAGCCTGCTTTGTGGACTAAGCTTAAGAGCGAACATACCTGTGAGATAGGTGTTATGAGAGGAGTTGATGAAGTAGTGTGAAAGAGGGAAGGTCATGTCTTCACTCTGGTCCAGTTTCTCAGGTGGTAGTACACCATTCTCATCACTAATCAAATATCTGGTGAATCCGTCGATTGAAATCTGCCCTGTAACACAGTATGGCACATGTGCTTACTCTATGTCCATAGGTTAAATTTCATTATTTCAGCAGCTCTAGCAAAAATAACAATTCAACTTGTGATATGGTTGATATGACATGCCTGCTACAGTATACTAGCAGTAAATCTGTTTCACACTGCTTTTACACCTAAAGCAACAACTTGTCTCATCAGTGAAATTAATGCAGGAATTGCAAACAATTATCAAATTAAACATGAACTGTAAGATCCACATTCCCTAAACAGAACATGTGCTTGTAGGGAACACACTGAAAGACGGGTGTCCCCTGAGACAATTTCTCAGCTGTAGTTTACATTAATTAAGGTCATTCTTCACAGAGATATAAAAGTAATTAACCAAAGTCCTTTTTAAGGACAAGGAGGAATTACATATCATCATTACATGAAGAATTCCAGAGTAATCTCAAAGGGACTGCTGCTGTTATGTTACTGTGAGGCAAATAGCTTTGGCTTCCACAGGGCAGAAACATACCACCTTGCTCTCCCTGGAAAAAGGAGACAAGAGGATTTCAAAGACTGCAATTACTGTTCTCTGCTGAAAGTTAGCAATTGTCTTGTCAATGTGGAGAATAACCCGAAAGTGTGCAATTCAGATAAAATATTTTTGGATTGCTCTATTCTCATTCACTTAAGGTCACAAAGATGTCACTGACATCTGAATCGATGAAACTTCGGCAGTATGATACATAAAATCCCCTTTGACACTTGGTAACCTACGGTCTATAGAGACAATGTCTCCTTTCACCATCTCGGTGACTAAACCAGAATTATGTATGGTCAAAGCACAATCTAAGTCAGGAAGTCACTTGTATGGAAGACTCATATGCCCCATAACCATTTCCTTTGCCTGTCTCAGAGCGTGGGATGATAGAATAGCTCATAATCTGTATGACAGCGAGGTGTTATGGTAGCGCTGCAAGGTAAAGAGCTTGATGATCACTCTCATCTATCCTCATCCAGTCTCTCTGGGCTAAACATGTCAAATCAATCAGCTGTCACGAGCTAACTGTCTCTCTCATACAATCATGCCAATGATCGGATCCCCTGGCTCTGTACTGGATTATATAAATAAACTGGCTCAGCCGCAGTGTCGGAAGGCATGTTCGAGTGGATCTCAGGAGTCACTGTTGCTATGGCAATGAAACGAAAGGAAAGGTAGAGAAAATGTTTTGTGCACCGGAAAGAAAAATTTTTTTTAATATTACATAATTTGCAATTCAATGCTACATAGAGGATTCAAAGACAGTGAACTATTCTTGAGGAAGAACAAATGACTATGAAGTGTTATTGTGTGGATGCCAATCACAGGACAGAGCTATGCACTACTGTGGGTTTGGGTTCCAAATGAAGCAATCTGACAAAGGAAAAGATGTGGACGGAATAAATTAATTTGGTAAAAAGCATAGCAGCAAAGAACAGCATAGAATAGCCCAGTATATTGTACAGTATAGCTCAATATACAGTAGTGTACTATACTACACAATAGTAGTATAGTGATAAGTTTCAGGCATGATGTCTGTGTTTCAATTCTGAAGGTTTCTAGTTTACATCTGGATGTACCGAAACCAAATTGTTTTGTGTTCATGGAATGTTTTGTTTTTAGCTTTCCTTATCACTCTGCCTTTTGTCCTCACTCACTTTCACTCTCACAGTTCTTCTTCTCTTATTATCGGGTAGACTAGTCATCTTATAGTTCTTATGTCACTCAAACTTACGTAATAGATGTTTTGATTTGATCTGTGATCCAATTGACATTTATCATTCTTCATCAATATTTCTGTGTGTATATGCAGTTTCACAGTACATACAGGAAGAGGACTCCAGTGGCAACCTGTGAAGCTCTGGTGAACCCAAGAGGGTTAAGGCAGTGCTGGAAAATAATGGTGGCCACACAAAATATTGACACTTTGGGCCCAATTTGGACATTTTCTCTTAGGGGTGTACTCACTTCTGTTGCCAACAGTTTATTCATTAATGGCTATTCATTAATTAATTAAACTAAGAAGCTTTCACTGAACAATGGTGTCGCAGTGAATTCTTCCTGGGCCCAGATGAGAGGAAATCAGCCAGTGCATGGTCCAAATTCTGGTTCTGTGGCTGGTATCAGACAAAAAACTTAACGTATAGTATAGTATAGTATAGTATAGTATAGTATAGTATAGTGTATACAATTTAATTTAGTTTGTCTTATAACTATGTCTCCAGTGAACTTGCAAAACCATTCCAATCTTGCTTCTGAATGAAAATGTGTACCATTACTAAACACATCCATTACAATAATGCATTTATAAAATACAGATGCTACCTGTTATTTTGAATATATCGACATTAGTATTGACTACAAATCAATAAAGCATCTGACTTCTTCAGAGTGGCACTGTAGTGAGCACGATTCCACCTCCACAACAGGTGATATAGATGCTCAGCTTTGCCCAATCTGATAGATTGCCAGTAGAGAGCAGTAAAAAAAAAACATGTATGGGTCTGCACTGGGAAGGAGGTGCTTTGGGTATAATATAGAGGGGTAATGGTCTGTGATTCTTCACTATCTATAACCAGTGAGCTGTGTGTATAACAACTATGACAATTCTGATGATGGTTGATCATGGTCTCTATCACTGTAGCATCTTAAATCCCCTAGCCAAACAAAGGCAACCCACTGGGTACGTTTTATGAGCCCCTGGTGGTTCCCTGGACACCACTTTTTTGTAAAAATAGTAGACCAGTATAATAGCGACAGGATCTTTTAAGAACATTTTGAACAGTGCTTCAAAACTCATACTGCCCTAAAGTTTTCAAGAACTATATAACACAGTCTGCTAAGAAGCCTGACTTAAGTAGCATCGCTCATGGCTACCTGTCATCCCTGGACAGTCTAGGCTTATGTGACATGACAGCATATCAACCAGCTGAAGGAATCAATGGACAGCTGAGATAGTCTGAACATGAGGGCTGAAGACCGTGATTTTTAAAGACTGACCTTTTTGTATCATGCCTGGGTTGGGCTCAAATTTCTCCATAAGGAACAGTGTTTGTTCTGTCTTCAGTGGAGGGTACAGGATTTCATTCAGACGAGGATCCCGCTGCTTATTGTTAATGAACTCAGTCATCTGCTCCATGTTTATATAGTTCTTGCCTTTAGCTCCTCTATAAATCAGATATTGGGGAGAGTTTTCTTTTCAGAAATATGGTTCTACATAAAGCTTACTCAAAATTCAAACACACAATATAAATACATAACAGAAACTATTTCACCCTGAAATTTAACACAACATTACTTACAGGTCTGCAAAGATTTGGTTGATTTCAGGTCGGGGACAGAGATTGGCAATGAACGATTTGTAAATCTCAGGTGTTAGGTCCTCCAGAGGAATGGAATCATTCTGTATGGATATAGACTGACAATCAATAGGTGGTCAATAGTTACACATTTATCCTAACATCCTCATTATCATTGTTGTCCCTGAGCAGGATATAACGGCCTAAGAGTGGTCAAATTCATCAAATATTCAAATCAATTTCAGTTGCCAGGCAGTTGGATGCACATTACAAATCAACAGGCTACCCAAAAACTTCTAAATAGTATCAAAATCCACTTCTAAAGTTCAAGGGGTGCACTCACTTTGCTACGGAATCAATATGGGTAATGCCATGGATTCTCCTTTGCATCAAAGTTGCCATGGCAAAAAAAAAAAAAAAGCCATGTGCTTGTGTTTTGGTTTCTGTTTTAGTCATATTTCTGTTCCTGTCATGTCATTGGTGTGTTACCTTGTTTTCATGTTCTAGTTGCTTTTTGGTTTGACCTGTACTTGTTTATATGTCTGATGTTTCCTACTACTATTACCTTGTATGGTTGAGTTCTGACATCCACTGTGGACGTTTACAGTACAACACTTTTGTAATTCACGCTAATTAAGCAAACATGGAGTTTATGCACTTGTGTCCTGCCTCAAACCGTTACAGGGACATTGTGCAAACGTTGTTGTTGACTTTGACATAGTCAAATAAACAGTGGTGCAACTGAGGAAATGTCCACATATTGATTCCTCAATGACATGAGTGCTCCTTGTCAACTTTAGATGTGGATGGCAATGGTATTCGACACAAATACTGAGGGACATGAGTTAAGCATCCATGAAAAATAGAGGATGAGCTACTTGCTTTAATGTCATACTGTCCAATATTAATAATGAGTAAAAGCATCAGGCTGCCCCTTGAATTCATCTGTGCTTTCTCTGCAGTTGATCCAGTTAATCTGACTTTAAATCAACTGGATCATTCGAACAAATCTAATAATAAACAAAGTTGTCCGTGTGCAAGCATTAGTTCATGTTGATACTGGTCAAAATAGTGTTGTCTATTTTGCACCAGTAAATATTTTAAATAGGCAAATGAGGTAGAGGATCCAGGAGGCAGTGGCAAAGCTCAAGGTCGATTAATGTTCTGTGATCACGAAAATGATGAGATCAAGGAAAAAAGAGATTAAAGACTCTTGCAGTGGATGAATCAAAGAGGCACTACTGGGAATCTTTGCTCTAGTAACTAGTAGCCTTTTAACATCATGGAATAAACTGTGAGCATTTTTCTTAAGCCGAGACATTCTACCAAAAGCACAAATAAAACTTACAAGATAAATATGCTTTCTGCATTGTTAGAGTGATGAGAACATGAAAATGATTTGTTTAGAGAGGAAGCTTGTGTTATATTAAAGTAGTAATGTGTACCTGTTTCCATGTAAATAGATTCATTATGCATTTCTAGGTAATACATTTTGATCTTTTAAAGCACAGACATTGCATGAGCATGAACTAACACTATAAAATACAGAGAGGTTGAAATCAGTCCCACCAGTATGCTTCTATGCAGATATTGGTAAATACAATCCCATCATTTCCTGTTAGAATGTGAGTTCATGCTTTCTCTCAGTAGGATCCTGGAGTGATTAGCCAAACATATGCTTACCCTGCCTGATGGAAGATTGCAGCACTCCAGTGCTGTCTCTACGCGCTTCCTGTCAGCTGAAAACATGCGAAATATGCTGCACAAAAGACAAATTATAAACAGGTGATTCAAAGAGAGATTACTTATCATTTAAACTTAAAATATGGAGATGGAATATATACTGTAAAAACCAGGCAGTGACTTACTTTTTCACAGGAATACGTCCTTCTTGATTTGGCTGCAGCTTAAGTCTTGTGTATCTGATTTGATGATTAGCATGTTCAGTGAAAGAATTCTTTTTAAATTTAATAATATATAATTATTCACATGATATTTAAACCAATTTGAATGAGTAGATACTGACAATTGTATTTTGGTTTATTTATGCATTTTTGGTTTTCGTATTTTCACTGTTTATACCTTTAGTTACTGTAAATGTAAATCTACATCTCTTTTGTTAATAGAAACAAGTGTTTTGATGCCTTGACAGGAATGTATTTTGAAGTCACTTTGGCATGATGGTGCCTTAAGGCTAATGTTCAAGTGTGAAAAGCTCATGGCAACTGTCATGTTTCATCCAAAACCATGAGAGATAAATGGAGACAACATGAGACTATCTGCGGGTGCTTACGCTTTTTCCAGACTGGACTCTCGATTCATGTTCTGAGCCAGCAGGTTGGACGCCAGACTAAACAGATCATCTGCCCACTCCTATACAGAGGACAAAAGACAATAATGCAATACAGTCAATACCCATATATCCATGTGCATGCACGTATATATAT
>JAFFST010041577.1:65919-76859 GCA_022414735.1 Noturus placidus | reverse complement strand
TATATATTCACTGATGGGACATGTACTTATTGAAATGATAGACCTTAGTCACTAGAATACCTTTGCCACTTCCTCTTGGAAGGCCATGAAGTTTAGATATGTAATGTTGACCATGTCTGGCCCTGTGACCACCGTCAGCATTTTGTTTTCTATCCGTCCCACCAGATTCCCAACATCAAGTAACTCTCGCAGCTTGGCTTCCTAGTGAAAGATAAAAGCATGTTATGTCTTACCATATACAGTTAAATGAGCTGAAATACAGTCATCATTAAGCTCAATAAATGGTCATTTGCTGTTGAATGTGAGATATGAGAGCTGGATGTGTTTGCTTAAACAACAAAAAACATATCAGATGCTGATTAAAGACACACTTAAGTGCCGGCAGAGTGTAACCCCTTTTTTTCTGGACTTTAAAAACATTCATCTGTAACAGACATGTGCCAAATATTGATCACGTTATATACTGCAATGCTCAATATATACACTGTTATTATTATGGACACTCCACAATACTAAGATCTAAAATGACCTTTTCCATTAATTTGGCAGCTGTCATGGTGGACAGCATTTGCATGCTTCCAAGATAAAACTAAAAGATTAAAAGATTGGTTAGGCAATCTTTTAAGGATGGTGTCACATGCAGATCAATTATTTTGTTCACTGAGCCAGATTCATGGAAAACAAAAAATGGGCAGAACTCCACTCTAAAAAAAAAAGAACTAGAGTCTATCCATCCATTTATCCATCCATCCATCCATCTACTGGAAGCTAAGAACCATTAGCTATGCAAATAACCATTAAGAAACCCTATTTCATTAAGAGTGTATTTTTATGACTACTCTGAATAAAGAGTATATACAAATATAAAATAACATACATTTCCCAGTCAACGTTTAATGTTTTGAAAATTTTTGAATAATTACTTTGCTCTAAGATTGCCAAATATATATAGCAAAATGGTATCTCCATTGCAAAATGCAGCTAATTAATAGCACAACCTGACAGCCATCACATAATGCTCCCTTTTTCACATTAGTTACCTTCACTATATGGTAGCCTCCACTCGTCTGGGAAGGCTTTACACTAGATTTTGGAACAAGGCTCTGAGGATGTGCGCAAGAGGCTACTTGTGGAACTTGTGGCTAAACCCATAATCAAGTGACATTGCAGTGTTCCTTTCAAGACATACTTGCAGAGCATTCTCTGTTGTGTATAGTGCATTCCCTGTGGTATTACTCAGACAGAACGGCCATTTGATCCTCAGGTCATCATCTGTTATGGAGTAAGGATAAGAGGGGCAGTATCACCTATGGTTGGGCTGGACTCCTGGCAACTTTGACATAACACTCTATGAGAACCGTCTCTTCCTTATGGGCATTACTTTTACTGTATGGGCATGCCACTCCAGGAAGTCTGTACTGCTGCTACCTAGGCTTCAGCATGCACATTCTCCAGGCTCTAGAAGGATATTGCCACTCCTAGGGATTTGAGTGTGACAATCATCTTCATACACATCTCCAGTGTGTCTTAACATGGGTCTGTTCTTCATGACTTTGCGGCATATGTAATCTAGGTGATTCTCACCACCCCTGCAGTTGGTGGGGTGAAATTGCACACTAGTATATGTAACTTTGGTTCTTTAAACCCTGGAAAACTTCTGAGGTTCTGTGTCAATTGGGACCCAGTGAAAACTTGGTAAGAAGGAACCAGTGTTTAGTGCTTTGTATATTTTAATAAATGGATTATGATGTGTCATTAATGTTGGTGATTAAATTGATTCAATTCTTTCCAGGTTGTTCAAGGTTATTAAATCAAACAAAATGTAAATTTTGAATTATTTTGCTCGGACCTGATCTGTGACTCTACCTTGTCCCCCACTCAGCTTTTCCTTCTGCAGTATGACATCACACTGGTCAACAGGTGTGCTCGACCCTGCTACACTTGCATCAGCCATCATATAATTACAAACAAATGACTAAATATATATATATATATATAAAAAATTTAGGGAAAAGGGTTCAGCGTACAGATAACTGAATATCTAGACAATATGGAAAATGTCTCACCATTCTACTTTGACAACAAATTGCAAGTTTAAGTAGGAAGGGTCCTGCCATTTAGCACAAATCCGCAAAAAAATGTACAATACTGTGCAAAAGTTTTAGGCACATGCAAAGAAATTCTGTAAAGCAAAGATGCCTTCAAAATACTGAAATGAAATGTTTCTACATTAAAAAAAAAAAAAAAAACCTTAAAGAGCAGTAAACAGTAGTAAATGAAACAAAGTCAATATTTGGTGTGACAAAAATGAAAAATAAAAATAAAAATAGTAGTCTCCGGTACAATATGTGCAGTTTTAAAAGGAAATGAGCTGTAAGTTTTATTGAGCATCTTGCAGAACCTGACACGGTTCTTCTGGAGACTTTGACTGTCACACTTGCTTCTTAATTTCGCAGCAAAACCCTACATTGTGTTTTTGTCTGAAAAGTGTCTCTTATGTAATATGCTGCTTTCTTTACTGACATACAAATATTTTCTGTAACATTTAATTTTGTGTTAGAAAACTAATGTTTGGGAACCTAAAATGTCTTTGTACTGACTTGATAATGTAGAATTCATAAAATAAAAAATCTATAACCAAGTTTATACTTTAAAAAAAATAGGGTGCCTAAAACTTTTGCACAATACTGTACATTTGTATCAGCCCTTACATAGTTATTCACTGTACTACCATTATCATTGTGAAGAGGCTTTAGCACAAAATTACACAGTAAACATTTAGAAGGAGGTTAAATGATTCGATCCAATTTTCTACGTAAGGCACCAGTGCAGTTCGGTAACAATGGTGGGGTTTGCTCCTACTCATCATGACTCATAGCTCTGTTCTGGCCCATGTCGGCATCTTTGATATATTTGGACTTGGCATACAGTCCAATTTTACACTTTGATTCAATGCACTTTGCTGAAAAATGGCTTGAGAGATTTCATTTATTGGATTTCCCTGTTCAGTTCTAGTTCTTTATACACATTTGTTATTTTTATACTGTATCTTTCAGCATTAATTGTGCCCACACACTCTGAAGGGCTTTCTCCATGCACCGTGGAATGTTAAATGAGAAAAAAAATGGTTAATGATTAGTCTGCCACACACATTCACTCTTTATTAACTGTGTGATTTCCTGTGTCTTAACTGATGAGCTTGCTTCCTATGCCTAGTCATCCTATTTCACTGTTCAAATCTAAATTGGAAGTCATATTTTGTAATTACAGCGATATCAAAGGTATATACAAAAAGCAAAAAAAACGAAAGAATAAAGAAAGAAAAAAAAACAACTATCTAAGAGCGCCATATCATGGGAAAAGTATCACAAGTGACTCCATGAGATTTCATTAGGGGTGCTGAATAGCTTTGGAGTTGGGGGTTTGATAGACTCTTGTAAGCAATGAAAGATGTGCCAGCATGCTTTCTTGACATTTTAAGATGATGGCTCAGGATTAACATATTTTGTGGTTTAGAAAGGCTTCACGTGTTTTGACCAAAATGATGCAGGCTCGAAGGAAATAAACTGCATTTAGTATTCAACACATGTAAATGCTACAAAAAAAGCATTCCATTTATTCCATTTTTAGGATGTAATACTATTTTCAATTGCTTTTCATGCACATCTGACTATTTAATATAAATACTTACATTAAACTTAACCATATTGTTCTTATGCTTTCCACACATCAGATCATATAACACTTTCTTTCATTCAGTGGTGTTATACTCCAATCCTCTTCCCACCAACCTGGCCCACCACCCCCACACATAACAGATGTATGGTAATGATGAGTCTCCTCAAACATTCTCTCTCTCAGTTCTGTTCAAGTGAGAATGGCCTAAAATGCATATTCATTATACATGGCGCACTGAGGAGGAGGACGTCTTGGATGCGATGAGTCAGCTGTGAATGTGGGGAGGGCTGCAACCTGTCTGCAGTGAAACGCTGTTGTTTGTATTGTCACCTTGTCCTTGCCATGTTGGATGCCCTTTCTTCCCACCTCATTAGCTCCCTTTGCCTATGGCTTTGGTCACACATGGGGAGCTGTTCCACAAGAGTTTCTATGGCAACAATCCATCAAGACTCTGCCACTGAGAACAGGATTTGGCCAAATGTTTAGCCCACGGTCTAGCAAAGTGAAGCTCCACTGTGCCTCTGAATTGGCCAGAATCGCAGGCTTTGTACTAAAGGTATAACATAGCTGGTATATATATATATATATTTTATATATACAATATACAATATACAATTCTTAAATAATTGTTTGTTGACCAATGTTACACTATGGGTTCTGGCAGTACTGATGTACAGTACATTTACATTTAAAGTGAGTTATTTGGCTGATGTTCTTATCCAGAGTAAGAGTAAAGATACAATAAGACAAGGTACTAAGGGAATCTGTAAGGATGTATAGTATAACCTGGTGGACTAGAAACTTGTTAGTTTGTACAACTTGTAGAGTGTTTTAGTCAATAACCAAATTAGTATCTAAAGTAAAATAAAGTCCAAAGAATAAAAAAAAAAAAAAAATGATCCAAGATATTGTCTGAAGACCTTTAGACATTTCTGCAAGGAATAGATGTAGTGGGCCATTTGGAATGGTGGGGGATGTTTATTTTACCATCACATAACCAGGACAAAGAGCTGACACATCCGGATCCACTGACAAATCAAACATTACTGATCCAAATCCAGCCCAAACTTTACAATGCTCACACTCACCTGACTTACTTCCTGTTTTTATTTTTTATTTTTATCATTGTCTACGTAAACTGTCCATTTACACAATCTTTGCAAGGTTTTGGCTTATTTCACATGTTTTGAACTCTGAGCGTTATGTTGCAGTTGTTTTCCTGGTTATGGTTCTTCTGCTTTTCAGTGTTTTGATTGTGTTTTTTTGTGTTTGCCTGATCATTTAATCTGTTCTTTCAATTTATTTATTTATTTTTAACCACAATTCTGCCTGTGGATTTGGATTATTTATTTATTAATTTTCCCCAATTTTATCCCTAATTTGGTCTTGGCCAATTCCCACCACCTGCTAGCTCTCCCCTATCATGCAACAGCTACCAAGCAGGGAGGGTGAAGGCTAACAAGCTCTTATTCTGAGACACGTGAAGCCAGACAATTACATCTTTTTGAATTGCTGCTCAATATTGAGAGCAATTTTGCTCTCTTGAACTCCCGGCCTCAGCTGGGCAGATGATAAGGCAAAAGCTTTTCTGTTGCACTCTAGGGAGCCAGATTTCAAATACAAAAAATATTATACTCATTCTTATATCCCCCTGCCTCCAATTCGTGACAGCAACAATATTTCACTTTACAAGCATGATCAGATCTCAGAGACAGCCATGCCAAGAGTCATGCCTACAGCAAGACTTGAGTTGATGTGGGTGTGAAGTTCTGAATGAAGGTAAGTAGATAGTGTGTGCAGAGCTATTTGTGGTTTGGAATGCCAGTACAAGAATTTTGAATTTAAGGAAGAAATGTTGTGATCTCAGACAGTATGTCACATGAAATAGTAAATATGTCTAGAAATAACTAGAGCTTGCATGAGAAGGGAAGGTCCTTGGCAGTTGGTACATCAGTCCTGTTTTGTCATGCTTTAAGTTCAGAT
Organism: Noturus placidus; assembly: GCA_022414735.1. Classification (NCBI taxonomy): domain Eukaryota; kingdom Metazoa; phylum Chordata; class Actinopteri; order Siluriformes; family Ictaluridae; genus Noturus; species Noturus placidus. Next base: position 71,198 of record JAFFST010041577.1, on the reverse strand, counting down.
GATGGCTCTCCAGCCAGAAAGACAATCTGGAATCGTCTATGAAATGTGGGATCTGGATGGAGGAAAAACAATGGTAAGAGAATCCGTGTCAGCATATCACCCTGCCTGATGATTTAATATATAAGGAGAACAAGAGTGGACCAAGAAGTGATCCTTGGGTAACTCTAGTAGAGAGGCTGTGAGGTGATAACCATGGGCATAACCATGGTATGGACATTGGGGGTCCAAGCACTAAACCCCCCCAGCGCCGCCGCTAAATTTCCAAAATTTGATAGTGAAAATTTGCATATTTAGAACATAAGATTTAGGATTACTTTTAGGATTATAGTTACCGTTTGAATTCACGTGGTTTCTGAGTGATAATGAACTCGGCGGGAGGATGTGTACGTGAACGTACCGTTAATGGTCAAAAACTGGAATTGACATTAGCCTACATATTTAGGTTACTTACTGAAAAAAAGCTGCTGTCTCCATTTCTTAAAGACTGAGCTGCTAAAATACATCACCAAACTGGCTTTGAGAATGGGCGAAACCAAGTGTACAATTGGAGGGGGGGCACACCGATTTTCCTTAACAAACATGAATATATTAAATAAGAATAGACAAATGAATAGATAAATAAAATAAATAGAATAGATGAAGAAAAGACAGATCCATAGGCAGGGGAAAATTAAAGAAAATATTTTCTCCTGTATATTGGGGGGGGGGGCAGATTGGTATTTCCTCAACATGTGGGTGTTTCATCAACATTTGGGTATTTCCCCAAAGAGTGTGTGGTTACGCAGATATCAATAATCTGGTGGCAACAGGTTGAAAGGAGCTAAAATCTGGATGTGCACTTAGCATTAGCAGGTTCGTTTATACACTGCTCATAAGTAATATCACAGAGGCTTGCAGTGTATAAATGACCCTATAAATTGCCCCCCCCCCCAATTGATATCTGCAGAAACCAATCACTGTGCTTTTCCTTTAAGACTCCTCAGGAAGTGTGAAGTTTAGTGGTGTTATTTACCCATTCTACAGACAGGCACCATTTCCTCAATAATTTCAACTGTGTTTAAAATTATTAGTGACAGATTTTGTGAGCTACATGGATATATAAAATGTAAGTATTAAAGCTGCATTCTAGACAACTGAGAAGAGTCACCCATATTTCAAATAGATGTGTGGTGTTTTCTTTCACTTTTCACCAAAGACTACAATTGTACTTTATGTGTGACAGAGGCTTGGACTAGAACAATAGTGACATCAATAAAATGTATGAACAATGCAGAAATCAAACAATGAATAAATAAAAATGCTTATTTATAATTCAGACAAAGTAATAAAAACCATATTTTCACTGCTAATATATGAAGTGGATCTACAGACTGCCTTATGCAACAATATGCAATTTAAAGTAAGTCTATATATATATATATATATATATATATATATATATATATATATATATATATATATATATATATACACAAACACAAAATAATTCCTAAATTATTGAGCGATTTTAAGTGCTGCCATCTTCTATTGTTTGTATGTCATATAGTCAAGCTTTTGGACTTTTGGTATGCTATGTGGTCAGAAGTCATAAATGCCAACTAGGAACTTCCCATGTCTAATTTTATTTCAAGCATGAAAGCAGTGATGAGTAATAGTCAGCAAGGAAACTCAGAGGATGACTAAAATAAAAACAGTCATGCCAAAGGCCATGCTGCATTTTGTGTTGATCCAGGAGAGGAGACAGACATAGCTCTGGCAAGAGCACAAATATTTATTTGATGTAAAATCTGAAAATCCCAGATATCTCCAAGAATCAACTATTTCAGCTAGATACAAGTTTCATTTTTGCAACTTTTTCTAGTAGTTATTTTACTAAGACAGTAGGATTTTGGAAGCAGTCATTTTTTATGGAGCCCTCAAGGTGACAGATCAAGTAACATCTAAGCCTCATCAACAGTCATTTGCTACTCACTGTTATTTCGACATTGAACCAGAATGTGAGTGTTAATTGCTGTGTAGTGTGAGCAGTACAGCAGTTTTAGTATTTTGAAATCCATGTAGTGTCCACTAGGCATAACAAATCATAATTAGCATCTGACCAATTTCGAACACTTCAGATGAGTGTGTCTGCGGGAGATTTGATGAATCACAGCATCCAAATGATCTAACAAACAGAACTATTTTTTGCTTAAATGTAGGGCCTGTTATAGGCATGTATACATATACAGGATGTGCTGGTATAATGACAGGAGGGTGCAGTGATACAGCCGATAGCATTGCCACCTCACAGCTTCAAGGTCCCTTGTTCAATGCTGAAACTGCGCTAACTGTTTGTGTGAAGTGTTGCATGTTCTCGCCATGTCAGCATAGGGTTCTTCTGGGTTCTCTGATCTCGTCCCACCTCCCAAAAACATGTCATTAGTTGGAGTGTGTACACCAGTAGGTGTTAGAGAATGTGTGTGCCAATGGGGGAATTTTGTCAGGATACCGAGGTTATAACCCTACTCTTTTGAGAAGTGTCCTGGGATTTTTAATGACCACAGAGAGTCAGAACCTCGGTTTAATGTCTCATCCAAAAGACAGTGTTCTTTTTACAGTATATTGTCCCTGCCACTATACTGGGGCATAAAGACCTACACAGATCACAGGTTGAACACCCCTATTGGCCTCACTAATACTACTTCCAGCAGCAGCCTTACTTTTCACCAGGAGGTCTCCCATCCAGGTAATAATAGCCAGGCTCAACCCTGCTTAGCTTCAGTGGGAAAGTAGGTGAGACCTTTGGGGTGATATGGTAAAAAACAAAATATATCAGTAAAAAAAGGTAAAATAATAAACTTGGGGTCTGAAACCCTTGGTCTGTTCTGCTTTGACATCCAAACAGGCATTTGGGCTCTCAACTCCACTAGAAGCGTGTCAACAGATGGAGCAGTCTGATTTCATGGCACAGGTTTTGAGCTGATAATCCTCCTTGAGGCAGTTTTTGCTTGAGAAAAAGTGAGCAGGAATGAAAAAGGAGTCTCTTATAATCAGATCAAGGCTCTATACTCAATCCTTAGCCTGCTTGCCTGACTATGGATGTCATAGAGCCCAGAGAGGAAGTTGTTACTGAAGAAAGTTATTGTGTGTATCAAAACAAGAATATATATATTACACATGGGATTTTTGGCATATGTGAAAACTGTTTCTAGAAAGCCATATGTTCATTACCAAAAGCAGCACCACTAACAAAGTGCCAGTGGCTTTATAACAGATGGCTACACATAAACAGCCCACTTCTTAATCCTACAGTGTGGTTTGTAACACAGCCTTAATTTCACACGTATATGTGATACATTTTGGAGGTAAATGTCTTATTATCTCTGCAACAATTTATATTCAACAAAATCAATCTCAAAATGGTATAGCCCTCTGCTATGATGGCCACGGTCCCTGTTATGAAAAATTTCATAACATGGAAAATGAAAAAGAGACAAAAATTGTCAAAAAATGAGTAAAGAACGATAGCTGTTCCTGAAAGATGACTAGCTCTTGTCTCTGATTATATTATATCTGTCCCTTTCCTGCAATATCAACAAGTTTAATGACCTTTTAATTCTCACACTTTATGATAGTTTTTATAACAAGAAAATAACACAAACAGAAGAATGACATTTAGGTTCCCTCGCTATATAATGGCAATGAAGCTGTGCTGTGCAATCATGGGCTGATAATGCATTAAAACCAAATGGTTTTCTATTACATTTTTACTGCGCCTCCGGGAATAAGAGTAGCGATTAGAGATGGGGATCTCATAGCTCCTGCCTACAGCAACCACTCAATTTTCATTGTAGCCAAGATTGCTTTTGGGATGATCGATTACATAAAAGTGAAATATTTTGTATCTTTCTCCAACTGGTTATCCATTCTAGTCTTAACATATGCGAAGACAATGTTTTATAATTCTCCCTCTAGCTAACTAGCATCTCTCAATCATGCTTTATATGTCAGGTGTTGATAGGTGCTGAGTAATACATATGATCATTTCAGATACATTGCCACAGAAGACATCTCAAATCACTTGATGTGATTCATTTTCTCTTTTCAAACAGCTTCGACCTTGGCATGTATGGCTGGATGGATGGCTCGCAGTGAGCTGCAGGCACATTCACATGAATGTGAAACTAAAAGATTTATTCAGCCAGCTTTGACCCGGCCACAGTAGATTTCCCCTGACTTTCATTCAGCTGTGTCTCTTCTTGACATCTTGCAGCTCTCCCTGAGAAATCTCTCTAAGGTGATGTGTATGCGGGTTGCCCAATTAATGCAGAAATGAGGAAGAATATTGACTAAATTGACCCTTTGTTACAATATATACAACAGTAAATATCTTAACATTTTCTACCAATAAAGAAGAAGTATTGTATTTTATATATGTCACGTATATATTGTATGTTGATGGTAATTTGGTTTTCCCACTAAAGTGTAATCAGTGGGATTTATATAGTTTGTAAATGTGCTAAACCTATACATTCAGCATGTTGATTTTACATTTATACTATGTAGTTATTTTAAAACAACATAAAAAAATATAAATCCTGTTACTTTTTTTTTTTTAGATGCTTTTGAGTTTGGATCCAGATGCCTGCCTGCCTCTGGCACTTTGTCCCACACTGCATAGCCCATTACCCTCATTGAGTGATTTTTATCACTCACAAACCTAATTAATCTATATTTAGATTGGCAGGCAGAACATACAGCAGGTGGAATAGGTACAGTGGTGTGAAAAAGTGCTTGCCCCCTTTCTCATTTCCTGTTCCTTTGCATGTTTGTCACACTTAAGTGTTTCGGAACATCAAACCAATTTAAACAATAGTCAAGGACAACACAAGTAAACACAAAATGCAATTTGTAAATAATTTAATTAATTTATAATTTATCAATTTGTATAGCGCTTTTTACAATGGTACATTGTCTCAAAGCAGCTTTACAGAAATATCATTTTTACATTTACAAGCGACTTACTAATGAGATCACATTCACACACCAATGGTAGCAGAGCTGCATGCAAGGTGCTAGCTTGCCATCGGGGGCAACTTAGGGTTCAGTGTCTTGCCCAAGGACACTTCGGCATGGGATCACCCGGGCCGGGATTCGAACCGCCAACCCCACGGTTGGTGGATTAGTGGACAACCCGCTCTACCGACTGAGCCACAGCCGCCTAAATGAAGGTGTTTATTATTAAAGGTGGAAAAAAATCCAAACCATCTTGGCCCTGTGTGAAAAAGTGATTGCCCCCT
>JAFFST010041577.1:54047-64979 GCA_022414735.1 Noturus placidus | reverse complement strand
CATTTTGTGTTTACTTGTGTTGTCCTTGACTATTGTTTAAATTGGTTTGATGTTCCGAAACACTTAAGTGTGACAAACATGCAAAGGAACAGGAAATGAGGAAGGGGGCAAGCACTTTTTCACACCACTGTAAGCTTCCTTTTTAACAAAGTGATAATGGAGACCTGATAGAATTTGGATAATATATTCTGAAAAATAAATGAAAGAGGTCATAACGCTGGTTGGAGATGCTTACCTTTGGTGTTTTAGTACACTTCCCAGTTCTTGCATCCTTGATATAGGTGATGTCCAACAGATCGGTTTCCTGTCATAAAGAAAGACACCAAGCAATATGTTTTTATGATTGTACGGGTATCATACGCTTGGCATAAATTTCTATAATAAAATGAACCAAAAAACATGGCCCAAAGTGAGACAAAGTCTAGCCTGAACAATAATTACAAATATCATAAATGAAATAAATATAATTTATGAAACATAAATGAAAAAATTATTATAAAGAAAAAACTGTGTTTAAAACATAGAAAACAAAGTAGTCGATTCAGGTAAGTGTGGATCCAGTTCACAAACACCAACTGACAATTCAAAGTGAAAATGTTCCTGAACAAAACATGCAATTACTAAGTGCTGAGTGCTGAACTGTTTCTTACAACCTTGAAAGAGGTGATAGTTATCCCTTCAGACAACTACAGCAAACCTGTGTGCAGTCTAAGTCTGACTGCATCTTCATGGCATGACTGAAAACACTGAACTACATTTGAAAAATTAACCAATGTTAAATAAACATTAAAACATTAAACAGTTAAACAATAAAATAAAAAAAAATAAAATAAATAAAAAAACAAGAAGGAACTGGTGAGATTTTAGTAAACTTTTCTTGTCTCCTATTTTATTTCTTTGTCTTTACTTTACATTATTAGTTTCTTTTCTTAAAAAATTGTTTAATTAATGGTCATTTTACAAAGAAAATGCCAGGTACCATTAAAGCCATTATAAGTTAATTGGCACTGCAACCTTGACCAGGATAAAGCATTTACTGAAGGTGAATCAATCTGTAAACATCTGTGTGTATTTGATGGCTAAATCATCACTGTTAGATTCAAAATTTTCACTCATAATAATCTATGACAATATAAAAGCCATATATGATACACTTTATGAACATCATTAGAAACAGACTGACAATGCAGCAAAACATTAACAGGACAGATTTAAATGTCTTTAATGCATGGGTTTATTATAACAAAATTATAATATAAAATTAAAACTTCAACATACAACTTTGTATTACTGATTTGGAATGGAAAGAAATATGGGTTGGTGGTGAGAGGTCAATTAGCATTATCTCACACAGGAAACTTCTGTATGATAAAAACTGGTGATTTATTGTCAACAAACTGTAGGAAAATTAAAGGTGTCTGGTTTTCGATTGCCGCATATAAGTTCGGAATAAAAACATGTATGCAACTACTGCCAAAAAATAACCCCAGGGTTAGACGGTTGACATTCATGAAGACATCATACTGTCATAACACAGTGTCATCATAAATATCATAACTTCAGTGTGAAAACAGTTTTCCAAAACAACAGACAATTTATGAGCTGAAAAATGATCCTATTCTTTAACTGGTTGAAAGTGTGTATTGTGTCAACTATGTCAACATTAATAATTTATCTGCACAAATAATGTGGCTTTATTTTACACGTTCCTGCTTTCTTTCATTGTCTTTATCAACTGGATTAACTCAAATTCACATACAGCTGTAAGCTTCAGTACTGCCATGGCAACAGGAGAAGGAGACTGCCTATGGAAGGGACTTTGGGTCACAGAAACACTTGAAAGAAGCTGGTGGAAAGAAGACAATATGATTTGACCTAAAAGGACCAGTGTATTTCTTGTTTAGAATCCACTTAGGCTGAGTGATACACTCAGCATGCTGGCAGTCTGCTGGATAGCGCAGTCTACTGACTTCCTAGGCTGAGAATAACTCACGCGACTGATGCAATGGCAGCAGTCCACTGCTACTGTGTACTAAATGAATGTCATGTTTGCTGTGCCTCTCGCTGGCGACAAGCCAACCTGCAGTCCTCTAAAAATAGAAACCTGAGTATTGATCATGAGACCCTTGGTTTGCATAACACTAGCGCACACTGTCATTTTCCTGCCACTAGCAACTGGTTATGATTTTCTCGCACATTCTGTACAAAAACAGAAATTTATAATAAGTCATAGTATGGTGTGATTTGCAGATTGGATTGAACTATTCCTCTAACACACATTTATTTCAGGAAATCAAGTCATCCCAGAAAATAATGTGCTTGGCTTTATCCTTTAGAGTGAAATTGCATACAGCATAGTCATTCAGAACTCATTAATGTGTACGAATTCATATTCATTAGCATCTGGATACCAACAGCTCAATTCAAAAAGATAGATAGTATGTACAGTTGTGGAAAAATTCAAATCAATGATATTCAATTTAAAACGATTCTATACAAACTGTTTTCGGTGCAGATAATCAATGCCTTGTAGTTTACATTTCCCTGATGGACTAACTCATATTGATTTTTCTGGAGGGAGAGTGGTTTATATGTCTGGCTTAGTCGGAAACTGGAGAAGGGAAAACCAACTGTTCAGTCCCCTACCAAATTTGTGACGGATTCAAATGTGAAAGATCAGGCAAGCTATCACCTTCAAATGGCAGGACCAAAAATAATTAGATTTAATTAATCTGTAGAGATTAAGCTCATTTGGAGCCTACTGAATATGAATTTATATCTGGATGAATCAAAAGACTGTATAAGATATGTATTTGTAGAATAACTGTGTGGTTTTTGTTGAGTGTGGTTCAGGGACATATTGGTTTGAGTCATTATTATTTCAAATCGGATTTGACGTGTAACTCTATTTCTATGAACAACAAATTTCCTAGAACTTGTGAATCACAAAAAGCTGGCCCACAGAGAAATTACTTCAGATTCCTTCATTCTTCAGTCTTTAGCTATATTACAAAACCTCAGCACAACACAACACATGCGTGGGTAGCCTTGAGGCAAAATGAGGGGAAGAAATGCTCCCTTCTGAAGACATAAAGTTAGTTCTCCAGACATTAGTGAAAGATTTTTTTGCTTATCAATTAAACATTTGAAAACATGGGGTCATTGGAGATGACTCACGTTAATTACGGCAGTGAGAGGAGAATTCTGATGAAATGTTCTAAGAGAATCATAACAAATCTCTCCAAACTGTAGTCCATGCTGTGATGTTCAATGCAAATTTTAATAAAATATATATTCATTTTTTGATCATGTTCACACATGCTCTGTGAAAGAAGCACAATAGCACCATATTACATGATGCACTGAAACCTGACCCACTCACAAATCTATTTGCATCATTTTGAAAGCAATTACTGCTGAGTGCAAGGTATGAGAAGCTATTCTAATCACCAGACCTATCATGTGATTCATCATGAATTACATGCATGGGTTTCTAGTGCATGGTAGTGATGGATTAAATACTAAGATCTTAGATGGTGATTCCATGATTGATGTGCCATTTAGCCCTTTTTAACTGTTAAAAATGAAAACTTAATTTTGTAGATTTTTTTTCAACACTGAAACTAAGAAAACATGCATTTTTATATATTAAAAAATGTGGGAAAAAAAACCTCAGGTAACTAGCTTTTTTATTATTATTTCATTTTATTTATTTATTTTTACAAGGTTTTTTTGCTGGCATTGGCTACATTTCATGCTTAAATCAGTAACAGGGTTGAAAGTAACAGAGGTTGTTAACATAAAATTAGCAAATACTCAAAAGTTAGTTAGTTAGTTAAACTTTATTGTCCCGTTAGGGAAATTTGTCTTGGGCAACAATGCTGCATTTGGCTACGGTGAACACCAATAACATATATAGACAACATTTTTCATACATAATACAAACATGTATATACTTTACATTGCACATATCCCTTTATTCACCCCTATACATCAAAACAGTAATACCAGGGTCCTATACCAGAGTGTAGTAAAAAAGAGTGTAGTTGGTTGTCATTCTAATGGCATAAGGAGATTATGGAAATTCTAATGATTTAAATAACTTTTACCATGTAAAGGACAATTTAAAAAGTATTTTGCCTGTTACCTTACATATATATTTGTAAATGTAATATCATTGGGACACAAATGGCATCCCAATCATGGAATCACCCAAGCAACTCTACATAAAATTCGCATTGGACATTTTGAACGGTACCTAACTTATTAAGAGTTTTTCTTTGTCAAGACGTTACATTTAAAATATTTTTAGCAAGATCATTTATTACTATTGGTTTTAGTGTTGGGTATTGTGTATCTCACCGAACCTGGACATAGATATTAAAGGCACATATGGCAAGATCACTCTTTTCAAGATCACTATTTTTTCTATCACAAGATCACTATTTAAAAACTAAACAGAACAGGGAATCCTACATTTGCTTATGGAGAACTCAAATACCTTGAAACTGATTGCAAATCACACTTGCCATGCCTGGTTTAACCCAAGAACTCAGAACCTCTGATAATTTCATGCTACATGACCTGACTGAGATTCTGAAAATGCTTCAATGCTTCAGTGTACTAAAATGGGTATATCCTCAAAGGTAAATAAACTGTCCTGCACCAATTCCTGTCCACCGCAACATATTTCTAAAAATTCCAAATGTGAAAAAAGTGCTAATCAACAGACTCAACATAATTTTAAATACTAAGAACATGTATGGTTGGATGGTTACTTCTACTGCAATCCCCAAATCTCACCAGCCTACCACCTTCTGTGTTTCTGTGTTTACTAAAATTTTACAAGACAGCAGTCTTTTTCAAAATCATTAATAATGTACATATCATTTTATTCACCAACCCCTGGGTTTTAAAAAGAGTTTTTTAATGGACATTTAAAAAAAGTGAGTTGTCAGATTCAATTTCTGCACTATTCCATGGCATTGATTATTTGAAATGTGGCCCTCACTGGGGAACTCTAAGGCCATCTCAGACATCCATCTGGACTATAGAAACTTTTTCCCAAATATATCCCTTCAGGCAAGTCTTCAACCTTATACCTGTCTGTGACACCATATTCTAGCTAAAATTACATTGCCATGTTGTTACAAAATATATCACATTCCCCCATGTATGCTTCCACTTTGACTTCCAAAATAAAAATGTTCAATATCACTGCAAACTGAAGCAACAACTTGGATATAAGTTACATCATATACTGTATCATCGTACTGTATACGGAATCATCATACTGTAAACTGATTCATTATATACTGAACCATCATACTGTATAGTGTATCCTCATACACTGAATCATCATACTGTATATTGAATCATCATACTGTATACTGAACCATCATACTGTAAACTGATTCATTATATACTGAATCATCATACTGTATAGTGAATCATCATACACTGAATCATCATACTGTATACTGAATTGTCATACTGTAAACTGAATCATTATATATACTGAATCATCATACTGTATACTGAATCATCATACTGTAAACTTATTCATTATATACTGAATCGTCATACTATACAGTGAATCATCATACACTGAATCATCATACTGTATACTGAATTGCCATACTGTAAACTGAATCATTATATACTGAATCATTATATATACTGATTCATCATATACTAAATCATCATGTTGTATACTGAATCATCATATATGGACTCATCATACTATATAATGAAACATTATACTGTATACTGAATTATCATATACTGAATCTGAAAATATGCACACTGATGAGAGAAAAGTACTTTATAGTTAATTTTTAAAATGCATGAATCGTGAAGATGAATGAATGCTAATTAAAATATGCACTAGCTAAAACAGACATCTTACCTTATTCTGATCTGTCCAGTACAGAAAGTAGCCCTGAGGATCCACACGTAAGGTCACTGGGGTCACTGTAGAAGAATCCTTAACAGAACAAAACAAGCATTCATTTGAAATGGTCATGCTCTTGATGTATACTTCATTTCGATTTAAATGTATCTGTAGATTAAGCTGCTGCTACAGCATAAAAATTAAACCATAAGCTTTAATGCTGCCATTTATTAATGATCTTACAAATCACCATGGAATGTCCTCATTACAATGTGATTTAATACACTGTGTGAGTCTTGGGCTGCATGAAAATCTGAAGTTTGAGTCAGAACTTGCACAAGTGTTCTACATATTCATGTTAATTTTTAATAACTTCCATTGTTGCAAGTCACAAAATCGTGGCACCCTGCATATAGCTCACCCCCTCCACTGCCATCTTATTTTAACCTTACATGTAACTTATCAATTAAGAATCAATATCTGAAGTGGGAAGGGGACACTTTCCCCCTTTATTCAGTACCCACTGTCAACTCCAGCACAGTGTATCCTTTACAGCTCTCTAATTGTGTTATTTCAGACCCTTGGAAGATCTGCCCACATGCATGAGCACATCTAAGTTGGGTGGCAGAGCGCATCTTAGCTAAAGTAAGGGAGCCAAGAAGAGGAGGATTAAAAGCATGAAAGTTGCCATAGCAACAGACCAATATTTTCAGTTTTATGTCTATCCCAAGCTTTGAACAGCCTACATTTTCTGTGTAAGCATAGCACAAACCTTTATTTATTGTCTCCCTTCTGGCAGCTTGTAAAATTTTGCGGGTGTAGTGATGAATAGACTTGAACAGCATTTCACTTTGTGCAGCTCACCATAAGAACCTGCCTCCTCTTTTGATCACAGAAAGATATGAGCATGGATGAATGGGCTGCACCATCTGCATCATATGTAGTCACCAATTTTTGAAGGTGCTCTTTGTAGACGGAACAAACACTGCCCTTAGGACGTGCTGGCTTATTCACTTCAATGTTAGAAATAAGGTATACAGACAAAATATCATTCATTTATATTGACACTGTTGTATTTCAGCACATTCTCAAACATTTCAAGGTATCTGAGCAGCCAGCGTGTGTGTGTGTGTGTGTGTGTGTGTGTGTGTGTGTGTGTGTGTGTGTGTGTGTTTCTTTTAGATAGCGTGCTCTCATAAATTATGAATAACATCAGATGCAGTGCCACTTTTCCCACTTTTTCTTTGGTACAATATGAATATTATTGGATTGGCTCCGGCTCTGAGGATTGGACGATTTCTGCCATCCTCTTAGTAATTGAGCAGAACCTCTCTCAGCTTATACAAAACCCTGGTGGTGTGATCATAATAATATATTTTAAAACAAGTCATGTTTTATGTTTCCATGCATGTTGTGTCAGTCAATGTAGCATGCATTCACAACATTACTCAATGGATCTGAAGGTAAAATATATAAAACGCCATCCAATCCAGAGCTTCAGGCCCAATATCAAGACGTATCGGTGCATCCTCATCAAATACCTATATACTCTACTGTATACATCCATATCAGCTAAACAAGTACTCTACTATTGTGTACTGTAGCCTATTAGTAGCCTAGCGCAAGCATTTACATTTATTCATTTAGCAGACGCTTTTATCCAAAGCGACTTACTAATGAGAGCACATTCACACACCAATGGTAGCAGAGCTTCCATGCAAGGTGCTAGCTTGCCATTGGGGGCAACTTAGGGTTCAGTGTCTTGCCCAAGGACACTTCGGCATTGGATCACCCGGGCCGGGATTCGAACCACCAACCCTACGATTAGTCGATTAGTGGACAACCCGCTCTACCGACTGAGCCACAGCCGCCCTCTCGCCTACAGGCAAGCATTCTATTGTGTTATTTATAGGAATCAGTCAGTGGGTCATGGTGGTACCCAGAACTCCAAATCTATCCAAAATTCTTTCAAAATACACGTGAGCTTCTTTCAGTGCAGCTCTGGAGTTGAGTAGTTGTGTTTTCCGTGTCTTTTTAAAGAACCAACAGGTGAGCGGATCAGCATCCCCATCCTCACCACTTCTCCATCATTAACGGTGCAGCACTGAGGGACTGCATTACACTCCAATAATTACTCAACCGACAGCAGCCTGCGCGAGACTCCCAGTCAGCACCACAGTATATCGTCACAGATGTTCCATTGTTTCCGAAATAGAATTAAAAGGAAATTTCCTCCAGTCATGTTTGAATAGGACATTAGGTATTTGAAAAAAAAAAAAAAAGTCATCCGACAATGGTATTTCAATAACATTTAAAGCATCAACAACCACAAAAAAAGGACAAATGATCGTTTCAGTACATCAACCTGTTTATAAACATTCAGGCTTCAGAACACGCCGAGGTGGCGCGAGCTCACAAGATAAACAGATGTGTGAGTTGACTATGTTGTATTATTGATGTTTAAACAGTAGTCATTTTCCCTGGACATTTTTGGGGAGCAACGAAGGACGCATGCACATCCGAGTCGAAATCATTGAAGTTACCGCTTTGTTTTCATGCAAGACAGTTGGGAAAATCTGACAGCAGACTGACAGCACACACCGTTGTCCATGACTTACCTCGTCCCATTTCATAAACCTGCTGCCTTTCTTCAGACTCTCCGGTACGCACACCGGCTTGAGCTGCAGCGCGTGAACCCCGGGCTGTGCTCCGGCCATTCAGCATGCACATTTACCTCCAAGAAGAGAAAAACAAAATGAGAGAGAGAGAGAGAGAGAGAGAGAGAGAGAGAGAGAGAGAGAGATCTTCTTCCAGCCCCCTGACAGAGGGTTGTGCGGTAAATGATTGATGATGAGGAGATCTACATGCGCGCGAACATGATTTATTTAGCCTATTTAATTTGTTCTAATGTGGTCTTTAAATCCTGTGAATAATCTTGCTGGGAATTCCGACAGACCGCGGAGATGTGAGAGGTAAAAGATGAGCAGCAAAAGAAGAGTGCTCCTGGACGATGGCGAGTAATGGGAAGGGGGGGCTGGCAGCATGAGTGGCCTCCGCACATTGACTCATTTGCGGCACTTCAGCGCTTGAACACTTGGCTCGCTGGGATTCAGCGCCTCCTAGTGCGTTTGGACAAAGACAAGTTGAGGAAACACCGCAACCTGTAAAGAAGAGAGCCAATAAATAAGTCGGACACGCATCAACATGCTCATCCTTACATACTGTGTAGGCTATATCCATCCATTCATCCATCTTCAACCGCTTACTCCTTTTCAGGGTCACGGGGAACCTGGAGCCTATCCCAGGAAGCATCGGGCACAAGGCGGGGTACACCCTGGACAGGGTGCCAGTCCATCGCAGGGCACAACCACATACACACTCACATACGGACACTTTAGACACGCCAATCAACCTGTCTTAGGACTGGGGGAGGAAACCGGAGTACCCGGAGGAAACCCCCGACGCACGGGGAGAACATGCAAACCCCGCACACACATGGCCCCGACGGGACTCGAACCCCGGACCCTGGAGGTGTGAGGCGAACGTGCGGTGCCACCGTGCGGTGTAGGCTATATATTTCACTTATAGACGGATGTGACATAAGGTTGCACTGATCCAACTTTTTGATCGATATGAGATGTGTGAGTATGGACCGGTACCTGATACTGATCCCATACTGACATCCTTTTGGTGACCGAATCAACTCTTTACAAGCTTCTGTTGACAAGTTGTGCGAAAAATCAGAGGCTTGTTGGTTTCAGATGCCTGATTTGTGTTGTGCATCGAGGTGTTTGAAATGTTGTACAGTATGATAACCTAGACTAAAATATAAAATACAATATCTCAGTTTTTCATGCTGTACACGGTAAAACACACAAATAAAAGGGAAACATTTATTATTCATTTTTGGAACATCCTTGTAAATACACTGAACATTCATAACATTATAACCACCTGCCTAATACTGTGCAGGTCCCCCTTGTGCCACTAAAACAGCTGTGAACCATCAAGTCATGGACTGCACAAGAACTCTGAAGGTGTGCTGTGGTATCTGGCACCAAGATGTTAGGAGCAAATCCTTTAAGTCCTTTAAGTGGTGAGGTGGAGCCTCCATGGATTGGACTTGTTTGACCAGGACACCCCACAGATGCTCGATCAGATTGAAGGCTGAGGAATTTGGAGGCCAAGTCAACACCTTGAACTCTTCGTCATGTTCTTCAAACTATTCCTGAACAATTTTTTGCAGTGTGAGGGGGTGCATTACCCTGGTGAAAGAGGCCACTGCTATTAAAGAATACTGTTGTCATGAAGGGATGTAACTGGTCTGCGATAAAGTTTTGGTAGTGGTTTGCCAAGGTTGGAGTGGAAGAATCCGACTGGCCTGTACAAAGCCCTGATCTCAACCCCACTGAAAATCATTTTTAATGAATTGGAACCCTGACAGTGAACCAGGTCTCCTCGCCAGACATCAGTGCCTGACCTCACTAATGCTCTTGTAGTTGAATGGGTAAATCCACACAGCCATGTTCTAAATAGTGGAAAGCCTTGCCATCTGAGTGGAGGTTATTATAACAGTGAAGGGGGACTAACTCTGGAATGGGATGTCCAACAAACACATATGGGTGTGTTGCAACCCCGTATGTTTGGAAGGGAAGTTTGTGCTGTAACTTTTTGTGTGCAGGTCTGAGATCCCTTCCAGAGTTCCCACCCCCTTGATGACCTCACTGATTGGTGGCCATTTTAAAAAGGAAGAAGACGATGTGAGAGGGTGTGGGATGTTGGAGGTGTTTGGTGATTTTGTGAGGAGAAATTTGGATTGTGTTGCTTGCCCTTGTGGTTTAATTCTATGCTTTCTGGTTTTGACTTTGTGCCTGGTTCTTGACTCCAAGTTGGTTATCCCTAAATCTTTCAATATTCTCTTCACTTGTGTATATAATAATTTTAATTAATAATTTATCAATTTGTATAGCACTTTTTACAATGGTACATTGTCTCAAAGCAGCTTTACAGAAATATCATTTTTTTTACATTTTTACATT
>JAFFST010041577.1:30150-53722 GCA_022414735.1 Noturus placidus | reverse complement strand
AGAACCCTTTTGTTTGTTGTTTTGGCCTCGGCCCACCCTGAAGGTATGCTGGTTTATTTATTTATACAACACCTGTGTATATATTCCGTGTCACTGAATATACCTCAATTGTTGAACAATCTGGTGTGGCTGTATTTTCTTGGCTCCTTCACATACACCACTTAAAAAGAATCAATCAACGCGAATTCGCAAGCCGGTTACTCTGTGCGGGTCAACCTAGACTAGGTCGTAACAGGGTGTGACAGTCAGGTGTCCACAAACCTTTGGCAGTATTGTACATAACATAATCCGAAAGGCAAAATATATCATATCTCCTAATTATTCTTCTTTCTTAGAAAATTATTTTTAAGTATGAATTTTCCATAAATCTCTTGAATTGTTATTATTTATTATGTTGTCACTATAAGCTGAAACATTATGGCTGAAATAGAGGATGGTCTAGTATGAGTTAGAAGGAGTCCAGGTTCATTTGAACAGTTAGCTAACCACCCAATCATACAACATGACTAACCATCAAACTCTGATACAGTAACAACCTTAGCTGTACATGGAACAGACCAGAACATATAGGCCTATCGAATCCAATAAAAACAAATCTAAGAAAAACATATCTCTGTTCAGAATATTCAATTTAATACAGTTTAGGGCTCCAACCAAATACAAATTAATGTTTCAGAATTAAACAGATCACATGTTCTAAACAGAGAAAAATATATATGAATAGGAGGACCACTATCCTTTTAAATATTTAATTCATTCATTCATGAATTATTTATTTTTGAATAAAGGCTTGCCAGAAAGGCTCCTAGGGCATTGGGTTGACACTAGGTGTGCACTAGGACTGGCATCCCATGGTCAGCCACAAAATAGTGGTGCGAGTGGGAGATTTTTACTTTCATGAGGACATGAGTGATAGGTCAAGTTTGAAGGTTGCGGAACAAAGAAGGACCATGTTCATTAACATGCAATGCCCATACAGTGTTCATTCTTTCATTTGTTCGGCTGGTACAGACAAACAGAATAACTGTGAGAGGGGAAGTAAAACTGCACACATCTCTAGTTGAAATTAATGCTGGTATTATTCAGTGATATATATAAATAAAGTTTTCTGGTTAAGGCCAAGTCCACTTTGGGTTTAAATCTAAATATAGAAACATATATTTAGAGTTCTAAACAGATACAGATACAGTGTCGATACTTTACACCCCCATAACAGTTACTGAATCAATCAAAATGACATTTTCTATTAACAATATTTCAGAAATTATTTGAAAGCTAAATGATAAAAAGGACACCTTAAATAACATGCATTAACTAAGAATATATACAAAACACACAGTACAGCCTACTGTATATCCAAAACTACAATTATATTTACATGCTGCAAAAAAAAAATAATTTTCCAACTGTCCAGGTGTAGCCTGTCAGATCATTACTTAGTTTAAAACCAGCTTTGCTGTCCTCTGTTGTTCTTCTTCTGGCATTTAATGAACATGCTCTTTTTTTATGGTGAATTGTGAGTTCACCAGGCAAACTAACCATAATAAGGAGGTAGACAAAATAATAGACCTTTAAAATAATAATAATAATAATAATAAAAAGATTGATGAAAGACACCTGACATGCCTTGAGTTTCAGGCGATACAATATCGCCATAGATACTAGATAGAACAGCCACTGGGGAATCATGACGAAGTTAATATAAATTTCTAGCCAATCACAAGAGGACGGGGGCGTGGTCTGTGAAAACAACTGGAGGATTCAAACTGAAAATGGCGCGTTTGGTGAAGCTTAAGGGCGGGACATTCTGCTGACAATCAAGACACGGGAGCCATTACAACCAATCAGATAGCACCATCTTCGGTGCCAAAGTAACCACAAATTTGCCGAAGGCGTGTAAATCCGACTCTACGGTCTAGCTTTAAAAAAAAAAAAAAAGAGGGCGAGGCATTTCAGGTCTCTGACAATCATACAAGCATGTGTGCAGGCAACATGGCGGGACGTAAACGTCCACAGCAGCTGAAGATTTTAAGAAAGATGTTTTGTTTCGGGTATGTTTTAACTGTGTTCACAGTCCAGCTGCAACATGTCAGTGCTCAAACCGAAAGCAGTGTGTTGACAGTCGCTGACTCAAACTGGACCCTTATTCTCGAGGGCGAGTGGATGTTAAAATTGTGAGTAGTGTCGTTTGTTGCCGTGTTTGATTTGCGCGAGCACGTCATTATTAATCAGTATTAAACTGACTGTGCGGGTTTAATAAGTGCCAGCTTTAGGTTATGCCACGCCCACTGTAGCGGTTATCTTTGCACTGAGCGGAAGTCATGTAGCCTGTATGAAAGGGCGTTATATTATTGATACATTGTACTGCACCTGAGACTGTATACATGCAAGCAGTATAAATGGGCGAGCTAGCACAGCTAATATAAGCCATGTATGTGTGCATATTAGCTATAAGCTAGTGCTACTGCCTTGCCTATGTGAGGGCGGGAGATCAAGTCCAGCTGAAGGTAACAGTGCGGGTTATTTTGCCACAGCTACGCCCCGTGGTGTCCAGCGTGTCAGCACATCCAGGCCGACTGGGAGGCTTTCGCCAAACTAAGCCACAGTCTGGGAATATCCGTGGGAAATGTTGATGTCACACAACAACCAGGTTTGTTTATTTATTTGTTTGTTTGTTTGTTTGTTTGTTTCCTGTCGGCTTTGCAGACAACGTGGAGGTTAAAATAATACAGGCGCATAGCAGGATAATAATGCAGGCCTCTGTAGTAGCAGCACAGCTACTGAACTGTGAGTATGTTGCCAGATTGGTACGTGTAACTCTTTTACACTCTGGGTGGGTTGTTATGGGATACATTTACTTTACATTTATTCATTTAGCAGACGCTTTTATCCAAAGCGACTTACTAATGAGAGCACACTCACACACCAATGGAAGCAGAGCTGCATGCAAGGTGCTAGCTTGCCATCGGGGGCAACTTAGGGTTCAGTGTCTTGCCCAAGGACACTTCGGCATGGGATCACCCGGGCCGGGATTCGAACCACCAACCCTACGATTAGTGGACAACCCGCTCTACCGACTGAGCCACAGCCGCCCCAACCGTATACAACCGGATACGGTTGTATTTTCCATGTAAGGAGTAATTGCAAGGAGCTGCTGAAGTCACATGGTGGATGTGTTTTCTTAAGGCCGAGCCAGAAATTCATATTCATTATGTTGTGGCGAAGAGAGACCAAAGACATGGCGATGAATTGGGTAAAGCCGGATTCACCTTAGGATTTGTGGTCCACTTTCGGTTCCTCAGACAATGTCTGGACCTAGTGAGGCAACATAGTGTTTTAATTTTTTTATTTTATTTTATTAAGGCTTGGTTACGAAGGCTGTGTGGTTTTTTTTTTTTTTTTTTTTTTTTTTTTTTTTAAATATGTTGAGTCCACAAGGTAGTTATAGCAAAAATTATAATGCTGTGGGTAGCCATATAACTACCTTGTTGACTCAAAATATAAAACACACAGCCTTCGTAAGACCACGCTCATGACCACCAGTTGTTTGAGGACATGTTTTCATGTAGCAGACAAAAAGCGCACATTTTTAAATATATACTTTTTGTTTTGAGTTAAAGCCCCCATCAAATTAAAATGTAAGTTTTGTGACATTTCATATGAATATGTTGGCCTGTCAAAATTCAGGAAATTCATGGCAAAATTTGCATTTAGAAGATATGTGCATAAAAAACGTATAGCCTCTTTCTACAACCAGTATGGATCAACAAGTATTTATCATTCTGCACTTCAGCTTCTCATCAGATTTTCTGCCCAATCAAATGCTTTTTTTTGTCCCGCCCACAACTTTATAAAAAAAATCCTTGGTATTAACCGTAAAGTACAGCTTAGCCTGGGCTGTAAGGTAAGCAAAACACTATTTGCTATTTAAAAAGGGTGAGGAGCCTCTTGATGTGTCCCGCCCTGACTTCCTGTTTCAGTGGAAATTGTCAACATTTTGAATAACGCTGCAAGCTTCAAGGCACTTCACAAGAACTTTTAAGATCAGCGAACTTAGAACGTTTCTACAGACTGCCAAACTAGTGTCATTGTGACCAAAGAGAACTGATGACAAAGTTCTAGTAGTGTCAGAAATTTCTGATGCTTCTTTAAATCTTGATGCACAATTCTTATCTAAAAGCCACCAATAGGAGGACGGCATAAGATGATCACACACAACTTATGGGGAAGCTACAAATTCACTACTATGGTAGTTACAATGGTGAAATGTAAACAAAACATGCCTCAGGAAAGCAATATGTCCTTATTTCCTCAAGTTCACTGAGTTATGTTTCTGTTTGTGTGAGCCCATTTTCTGATTGAGCCTTGAGCACACTGATTGACATAAGCACAACACAGGAATCTTTCATCGTGGGTCTGTTGTTTGAAGATATGAAACATGCAATCTGAAATGGAGAACACATTATCGCTTGGCCTTTTATAGAATCCAGTTTAGATTTGATTTTCATCTTTCATCTTGCACAGTGGGATGAGTAATACAATTAAGACACTACTGTAATTCACTGTAAGTGCAGTGTAAATCAGGCTATACATGAGCCATGAATTTGACATTGTTGTGGGAGCATCATACATGATACATGACCTCCTGTTAATTGTCAGGAATGTATTCACTTAAGGTAGGAGGTACTGGCTAATGGTGTATCCATATCACTTTCCAGCATGTCTTTCTGCATCATTCCATAATGTATAATCTTGTCTCTCTCTCTTTCCTTCTTTCTTTTTTTGTGTCTCTCTCTCTCTCTCTCTTAGTATCTCATTGTAAATTACAGTACCTTCCACAAGTTAAATACTTTATTGCTATGAATTACAGCTCAAGTTACCCAACTCATGGCAACACCTTATTACATAATAACCACTTTTATAACCATTAAATAATAACCAGTTCAGTGGCTTTAGAAGACCCACTTTAATACACCCAATGCAGCTTATTTAAAGCCTGTCTATCATCTGTGGATTTCTATTTAAAAGAAAAAGAATGGAACACAAGTGTCCTGTCCACGAATCTGTCAATTTAGCCCAAAGTCTTATTTGACGTTGAAAAAAAAAATGTAAAGGAAAAGCTATTTCCTATTAACTTCTGTTGCGTATTACTTGATGCTTTACATGTTCGTTAACGTTTTATTTATATCACAACACTTGAAGACGTCAAGTGCTACTGGTGCCACTCACCTCGGAGCTTTATAGTCCAGCATTTATAAAACATATTATTTCTCAAAGAAAAGGTGAGTCATTTTTATTTCTATCACACCATCATATAATTCAGGCCTATTGTAGTGTACTGAGTAATTCGATGTGCCCTGCGATGGACTGGCACCCTGTCCAGGGTGTACCCCGCCTTGTGCCCGATGCTCCCTGGGATAGGCTCCAGGTTCCCCCGTGACCATGAAAAGGAGTAAGCGGTTGAAGATGGATGGATGGATGGATGAGTAAGTCGATATATTTAGGATCAGGATTACTTCAGATCATCCCTGTTAACCAATAGACTATGCAGTCTTGTTTTCACTGATACAAATTATGTGTAGTTTAATAATTATTTTTGGCAGGGGGAGAGAATCTCCTCAATCACCACTAGTATGTAGCATCTACATTGATGATGCGACGGCAGCCATTGTGCACCAGAACGCACACCACACGCCAGCTATTAGTGGAGAGGTGATGGCCATGATAGATTAGGTCCAATGGGGGGAATTTCACCAGGACACCGGGGTTATACCTCTACTCTTTCTTACGATAAGTGATGAGTGATGGGATTTTTAATTGCCACCGAGAGTCAGGACCTCATCCGAAGTCCACTACACTGGGGCATTAGCACCCACACAGACCACAGGGTGAGTCCCCTAGTAACACTTCCAGCAGCAATCTTAGTTTTCCCCAGGAGGTCTCCCGTCCAGGTACTGGCCAGTCTCAACACTGGGAAACCAGGCGAGCACTGCAGGGAGATATGGCTCTGGCACCCATTTCTTCAGTGTTAATAAATATCTGTGCATGTGCAGCATTATTCTAATGTTATGTTGATAGTATATGCATGGCACGAAGTCACCAGCAAAAGACAATTAAGCTGTTCATCACAGTTTGAACGACAGTCATTGGTCACACTTGTGACAGGCTTATTATTAAAAGTCAGCATTATGGCAAATCATGTTTTTATACATGTTTACACTTTGCAGATTAATTTAAGACAATCCTTCTTTTATCCTTCTACAAACTGCCTTCTGTGTTTGATCATGTGGCCTCATCAAACTTGTTTTGTTTGTTTTTCATTGCTGAACAGTGCTTGAATTTAATAAGGAATGTAGTAACAACTGCACCTTATCACAAGTTGCACGAGTAATCTTTAAAGTTTTCTGTAACCCACTTCGAAGAGCAGATGCAGCTGCTAATAACTAATTATTATATAACTAAATATATAATTTATAACCAAATACTAGTTATTAGCAGCTGCTAATAACTAATGCAGCTGTAACTAATTTATATTTTCTGAATAATCACACTGCATTACTGTTTCTAGGTCATGTTTGTTGCTAATGGACAAGTGAAAAAATATATTGAGCCTTGCTGTTGGGTTGTGTTGATTGTGTGTTTTGTCTTTTATCATAATGGGACATGGCGTCAGTGTGATTGTGGTGCATGGGTGCTCAATAAGCATACCTCCTATTACTATGCTGCAGGATCTTTGTTAATATATGGGTTTTAATGTAAGGCTTATTTGGTGAGTAGACATGTGGTATACTTATCAGTGTGTGCATCTCTAAAATAGAAAGCTCGGGTCAACTGCATGTTAAAGCCAATCTTTCAAAAGGACACTGAATAACCTTGGTAATGACTAACCTGGGGGAGGAGAACCAGGGGATCTGGTGAAGGACAGGGAAGGTGAATAGTTAAGGCATACAAATTGTATTAGCAGCCCAAATATGAATGCTTTACTTCAGACTTGTGAAGCACAAAAAATATAATCTACATGCCACATAGATTATACTTATTCTTTGTTCAGGTAATAGCTCATTTTACTACAGTGCTTGTGATTTCTTGAATCTTATTGGTTAGAAGGTGATCATTACATTTTTTTTCTGACAGTAGTGCTGACTGCCTGAAGGTTTATAATAACGCTTGATCTAATATATTAATGTTTCTATCACATAATTCAAAGTGACTTGTATTGCAGGTGCTTCACATAATCTAAGCCTAATAATAAACAAATAAAATGTGTTTGTTCAGAGGCGTAACCGGGCCTGGGCATTCGGGCTGTATGTATAAAAATATGTGGAAATACTTGTCTTGTTGGCTAACTTGACAAAAACTTGTCAATTGTGCCAAACTCTAGGTCAGTTCGTTTCGTTTAAAAAAAAAAAAAATAATGATTACAAAGGGGTTGAAACTGAAACACAAACATCCTGAGCCAGGAAAACAAGGAACGTAAATGTCTGAGTTCCAAGTTATAAAGTTGATATGAAGAGTGCATAAGAACAGCTAATGTATTTCTCCATGGCACTGTAGCAGCTAAACCCATGCAATGATAGCTTAGTTATGCCTCCCCTTAGCTAGCAACACCAAACTAGCCTAGTATCTTGTTGGATTGCCAAAAAGTTTTATATTTTATCAGTCTTGTAGTCCTGCAAACAGTGATCACACCTAACTCAAGTTTTATTAACCAACTTTTTGTCAGATTTAATTATTTAAAAAAACAAACAAACAAACACATTAGCAGTCACATGCAAGAATAAAACAGTCTATTTAGAAGTATGTTTTTAAAAGTTTTTTGATTGGGGAGGGGAAAATCTGGGCTCAGCCTTGGACAGTCCAGCTAATGCCCCTGGTGTTGTTATTTAACAAGAAAACGTATAATTGTTGATGTTGTGAATCTTTCTGTATAGAAGGAGTCTTGAATGGCTGCTCTTTACAATATTAAGTACTTTTTATTTATTTCAATATAAGTGACCACAGGAACTAACTTGTTTTGTGAATGTTCCACATCATTAACTGTAACTATAACTGGTTAAAAAATATGAAGACTTGTTCATTAATGAATAATCTTTGTCAAATCACTATGGTATAAGAGGAATAACAGACTTTGGGACAGTTATAGAAAAATAATATAACATAACCCTGTTACTTTTCTTGTAACAGCACACCCTATTGTTTTTCATTTTTTATGTTTTAGCTTCATCGTAATACCACCAGGAAATCCCAAGGAACACGTGTGTGCAAAATTTTGGTCTATAAAAGAAGAAACAAAAAAGACTTCTTCCTTTCATTGTGCTCCTGCAAATAACCAACCCAAGCCACACTGTCTCCGAGTAGGCTGCTTGTTACACAGTGCTTGTATAAGATGAATGTCTGAGTAGACCTCAGCTGTTGGGTGAAATGGATACCTGTGCTACAGTTCATTATCGAAAAACTGAGTTACTTTACTCGTATTACAGCTCCGCTATTGAAGCAGTACGAAACTCTCACACGCTGGAGATGAGCCTGTTGGACCTGCAGCTGCATTGCACCTATATTTATATATTTCTGTAATAACTAATTCTCTTGCTCTCCTGCTTTGTGTTGCTCTTTTCTGCAGGCCTGAGTGGGCGCTTTCTGGTCACCTCACTACCGACTATATTTCAGTAAGTCTCCAGTGTTCTGAGTTTTAATGTTGCATGATGCTGACTGTACTAAGCATGTTTAATTGCAAAAGCTCTTTAAAATAACGCTGCCTCATTTGATGATTATTGTATTTCAGATAATCATGTGCTACACTGCGTAGGATATTATATAGTATAATGTAATACAGCATTTAAGTCCTTTTATAATATTCTTTTCCATTGTGTATTAGATGTGTTTTTGGTCTAAATGAAGTGAGAGTGTGCCAGAGCAAGCTTCACAATCTAAACCAACTAACTTATAATAAAATTCTATGCCAACCATTTATATTACCAAATTCGGTCAGGTTTGTCGGTTGGGTGTTGCAGCTGTCCAAATTAGTGTGCGTTATGTTGTTTGGGACGTAGCTCCAAATTCTCTCTAAATGTGTATTACTTGGCACTCCAACCGTGAATAAATGTTAAATTTTGCAGTTTTAATATGTGAAATGGAGAGCGAACTGCGTTACTTTATGCATAAAAGGGAGAAAATTGTCAGGTAGAATGACATGTTCACAGAGTGTATAAACAATACATCATTGGATCACTGTCCTTAGGAGAGCAAAACAGTCATCAGTCTGCTTTGTTTTCAGTTTAAGTCCGCTTGACTGCCTTTCTGTGGAATATAATCACACCTTGTTTTATAGTCTGTGGTCAAGAGTTCAGCTGCTGTCTGTTGCAGTGCTAAAGATGGAAGTTTCAGAAGATATATGTCATCACGGACCATTGAGGATATCCAAGCATACGTTGTTCAAAAAAAGTGGGATGCTGTGGAGCCGCTGCCAGGATGGAAGTCGCCATCATCTATCTTGTAAAGCATACACTCATCTCTTTCTATGTACCTACAGTTAAATATGTTCAGCACTCGAAGGGTCACAGTGTATTGAATGAACAGAACTTGGAGATGTTTCGTACTAATCTGAAGCCATCTGTGCTGCTATCACTATTGTGTGTGTGTATGTATGTATGTATGTATGTGTGTGTGTGTGTGTGTGTGTGTGTGTATATATATATATATATATATATATATATATATAATATTTTATTTATATAAATTTTTAATTATTTTTCCAGGATGTCAGGAATGGCTGGTCTATTCCGGCTTTCCGTGTGGATACGGGTATGGTGTATTTTATTGGATGTTTATATAACATGTAAAGAAATAAACAATGAGGCATGCAGTTATGGGGGGGGGGAATCAACAACAGGATGGATTATTTTCATATAACGTCATGCCTTGAAGTGTTTTTTCCCCCTCCTATTCCACTGCACTTTGTTCATGATTACATTTTTACATTACATACATTTTGTTGCCTTTGTGCACTGAGTTTGCATGTTCTCCCCTTGCCTCTTGGGTTTTCTCTGGGTATTCCAGTTTCCACTCCCAATCCAAAGACATGCGTTGTAGGCTGATTGGTATTTCCAAGGTGTGTGTGTGCATGTGTGTGTATAAGAATGGGTGTTATTTTACCCTGTCAAGGGTGCCCCCCGCCTTGTGCCCCAAGTTAGGCTCCAGGCTCCCCCTCGACTGTGTATAGGATAAGCAGTACAGACAATTGATTGTTGCATTTACAATAATGTTGTGGAACATCTGCAAGGCAAATTTGTTCCTATTATCACTTATTTTATAACAGCTATAATTAGTCATTGCCTTTTCAATTCCTCTTGAAGTTAATTAGAGAGGTAAAATGCAGGTGCAATGAAACTGCAAAGTGCAATGGTCTCTGTTCTTAATTTTTTCCCAACGTTCCTTTACGT
Source organism: Noturus placidus (assembly GCA_022414735.1). Classification (NCBI taxonomy): domain Eukaryota; kingdom Metazoa; phylum Chordata; class Actinopteri; order Siluriformes; family Ictaluridae; genus Noturus; species Noturus placidus. The sequence continues at coordinate 43,283 of JAFFST010041577.1, read as the reverse complement.
GGTGGAAAACGTAAAGGAACTGCTGACTGTTATAAACCACTGACTTTGGAGAGTCTTTATGTAAATCTTAAATAAACATTTCCTTCACCATATCAACAATTTGCTATTTTTCAAAAATAGCAACATTTGTAATCCATTATTAGCTTTAGATTATGTGGAGCATCCACTATGCAAGTGCCTGTGAATTAATTTGTAATATAGAAAAATAACATGTTGGGCTAATTGGGCCAAATTTGGACATTTTCACTTAGGGGTGTACTCACTTTTGTTGCCAGCGGTTTAGACATTAATGGCTGTGTGTTGAGTTATTTTGAGGCGACAGCAAATTTACACTGTTACACAAGCTGTACACTCACTACTTTACACTGTAGCAAGTATTTGCAAAAATGTGCGGGGTGTACTCACTTTTGTGGGATACTGTGTGTGTGTGTGTGATATATATCACCAGTACTAGTGTAAGAGCTTAATCAATAAGATTTGGGAATTAAATACAACAGTGCTGTGGTATAAATGCACAACAAACCTTAAGAAATTGAAAATCACCTAGACTTTGTTTCGTTTGAGAATATTAGATAGCTTGAAATATAGTAGTATTTGTTGGAAAGGTTTTGTATCAGAAAATCATCCTGTGAATCTTTTTATCCAATTCAGCAAATCCACACGTATCTAACCAACAGTCTTGGCATTCCGTCATGGGGCTCTTATGTAATCTTTGCCATTGTCACACTGTTTCTGGGCCTTCTCCTCGGCCTGGTAAGTAAAAACTACACAAATCCAGCTTGGTTAAAGAATGACTGATATTGTTTAGTCAAAGTGTTTCATGGATAATGTTTCCACAGGTCCTTAAAACTGGACATTTACAATTTTTTTTTTCCCTCCTCTGCATTAACATTAGGATGAAAATGTACATGACTCAATTTTAATATTCTATTACCACTGGTAAAGAGATAGTGACTTGCGGCATTGGGAATTACGTAAGAAAATAAAGGTTTTCAGAAGTGTTATACAACTCTTGGTTGTGTAATCATTATCTATTGTACTGCATGTTTGGGGAATAAAGTAGGAGGAACTGCAGCCTTGCATTATAGAAACGTTTAGCCAGTACTCTTAAATCTTCTCTGCATTTCTAACAGATGCTGGTGCTGATCGCAGACTGCATTTGCCCATCTAGGCTAAAGTCCAAAGAGGGTAAGACTAATAAGATGGATAATATAATTTGCACCACGTGTTAAAATGATAGTTTGCTTGAAGGGAACAATTTTTCTCCTCTTGCTAAAGCTGAACCCATCTTTGTATTGCTGTTACCAAATATGCCATATATCAAGATTGGTCCAGACTTTTTTTGGGGGGGTCCTCCTTCAGTCTCCTCCACAGGAGGTGAAATTCATGCTCAGTTGGGTTAAGGTCTGGTGATTGACCTGGCCAGTTTTAAAGTGTCCAATTTTTCCCTGATGAAGTCCTTTGCTGTGTTGGCAGTGTATTTTGTGTCATTGTCTTGCTGCATTATGAAGTTCCTCTTAATTAGAATGGATGCATTTCTCTGCCTGTTCAGTTGTACTTCAGAAAGATGAAGGCTCTGAGGATGAATTGGAGGACACTCTGACCGAGGAGAAGCACGCATCTGACCTGGACAATGACAGTGAGAAGGTCTCTGGAGAGGAGGAGTTCACTGAGGAGGAAGGAAGCCCTGGCACTGAAGCTGCAGCTGGTAGCCGTGAGCGATCAACAGAGATCTCAGTGAGGAAGAGGAAACCTCCAGGTCCAAACAGTCCCAAGGCCACTTAACAGCCTGGAAATCTGAAATGCAGTTTACACCAAAACTCCACAGCAAAGTTGAATGCAGCACTGTAAGTGCTGAACACTTATTTCCTCTTTCCTAATCAGTGTTTCTCTATTTTAACCAGCCCTTTCCTGTTTCTGACGACAACCCCTCCTGTGGATTCCAGTATTTTTGTGTGTAAATTAGGAGACATTTTAAAAAATAAAATAAAGTATTTCCTTCTTAACAAAACTGTTGCCAAGGATACATCACAGAGCAGGTAACTGTAATGCTCTTAAAATGAAAAAAGAAAATAATATTAAATATATACATATATTTTAAGGAAGGTGTGAAAACCTGTTTTAATATTTCTATTTTGCATTTAGGAAGTACATATGCAATTCAACAAGTGGACTGTTTTTGTTTACACCATTGTTCACTGAAAATTCAGACCTTTTTGTTCCTGTGGGTTTTTTTGTTGTTTGTTTTTGTTTTTAAAAGCAACAACTGCCAAGTGCATGCTTTTTACATTCCAGGGTATGAAAGTGCTTTATTACGTTATTTCAGTAAGAGTGACTGAAGGCATCTGATGCAGAAGGCACTCCGAGTGTGAGGAGACTCGTCATCGTGAATTTTAGATTGTCAACGGGATGCTCTACATCAAGGGTTTTCAATTTTTTAGCAGTCAGGGACCCATTTAACTCAACAGATTTATTTTACAAAAAGACTATTCAAAAAAAAATTCAAACATGTACAATTTTACCTATTTATTGGAGCCAGAGATTTTATTTCTTCTTGAACTTCCCACCCACATGTTTATTAAAACTGGCATTTGATACACATGACATTATTTATAGGCATAATAACTTTGATAATGGTGAGTTGTGCTTTACAAACCCCTTTGTACCATACTGAGAACCATGGCTCTGTATGATGCTCCGAGTTTTTCCCATGTCTGCATAAGTATTTTAAAAAAAAATGTTTATCGATTAGTCCTAATCGCTCTGCTAATTGGTTCAGTGCATTCATTAGGTTAATTGAAAGCTGACTCTGTGTAGTTTACCATACAGTAAACAATACTTGATGGACAAAAGTATTTTAATGGTGATGCCAGGCCATTACCTTTATTGTATGTAGGCGTGTGCGATATAAGTTTTTCACTGCATTCGATTTACCATTCAGGAAAATCGGGATAAATGATTTAATCATCCAGAACCATAAAGAAAACACACATTTCCACCATTTCAGGTTGAAGGAGAGTAAGGATTGGTGCAGCAATATTCTCAGCTGTGTAGTCAGGACCTGGTTGTCACTGTTGAGCCAAATCCTTCCCGGCAGTATCCGACTCCCCTTCACGTGCATGTTATGAAGTAAGCATTCCAGTGCTGCATATTTACTCAACGTTTCTCTTTCTGTTATTAATCTACCAAGAGACAGTTTTTTTTGTTTTTACATTTCTACACTGTAATCAGCAGAACTACACCAAAAAGAGACCAGCAAAAAGCATTACTATGAAAGCATTACAAATTCTATCTAATGATATGAAGAGTTTGTTGGTGCGGTGTTCTGCCGAATCTGAAAAAATCCAATGCGCTTTTGCATGCATTGGCACACCATAATGGCCTGTTCTTTACATCTCATGTTCTCAAAAGAAACAACAGAAATCACAAATATACAGCATCAGTAAGCCTACTTTGTACTGCATGTACCTGCAAATGGTAGTTGGAACACCGGCAGTTGCAATCTTGAAAACACAAGCTGGATGGTAGATTTTTAGGTGCAGTGCAGTAAGCTGTAAAAACAAATTCAATAACAGTACATTTTCATTATATAAGTCATTTACACATTTAATGTCCACATGGCTGACATTTTCTCTTTTGATGCTGCTCAAAGTATTTGGACATGTCTGAGTGCTGACCAGTGAAGGAGAGCAAGCAGCACATTGTCACTTTCAAATTGGAATGATTGGATTTAACACTTCACTGTAGGCCTATGTAATCTTTTTATGTAAAATTTTTGTCCATTGTTTGTTTGTTTGAAAAAATGAAAGAGCCATTTTTGTCCAATCTAGTCATACTTGCCTAATGCTAGCTGAGTCGAACATGCACTGATCGATTTTATTTCACATGAAATCAAAACCTCCATTTACTTTTACAGAAAGCGAGAGAGCTCCACAAGTATATGATATTGGGGAAGGGAACGGGGCTTTCAAGGGCCGGTTAATATCTGAGAGTTCAAAACACCTTCAGAAATCATTCCAGATTAATATGTCGATTGGCTCAGCTACAGTTTTATGGGGGATTTGCATATTTATAAGTGATTATTCGTACTAGTGTATTCTGGTGTTATGTACAGTTTGGCAGGTCTGGTAATATGGTAGTGTAATATCATGTCGCACAAGCCTTGTATGGGTGAATAAGTAAAGCTTAAAAAAAAAGCAGTGTTTCAATTTGTTGGGTATTTACTGTATGGATGTTTGTGTTTTGGAATAGCATATGTTGTTGTTTTCGTTGTGTTGTGGTGTTTTTTTGTTTTGTTTTGTCCCCGCCCAAAAAAAAAAAAAAAAAAACATATTTGGGCAGGTTACTTTTAAAGCAATGAACGTGGATACAATTTAGAATTTATTAGCACATAACCATTACATCCACTTCTTCCAGTAATTCTGGAGGACTTGATTGACTTTGATTATGCAATGTTTGTGTGAAGCTATGACATGCTGTCATACATATTTTATACTATTGACTGTTGAAACTTGGAATATAAGCTGTTAATCATGCTTTTGTGTCATGCATTTTTATACTACACCAAAACACACACACATTGAGGTCATTGCAATGTTCAAGATTAAACATGCATTATATTGTATGGTCCCAATGGTAATTTTGTGTGTTTAAGTTTTTTAAAAATCAAATTATAATGCATGGTTGGGATTTGTTAAGTTTGTAGCTAAAAGGTGAAACACTAATGTAAATCATACACGTTATTTGACACCCTTTTCAATTTTCTCGTTTGATTTAAAGTTAGCTGGAAGTTTAGATAGCGTCCTCTGAACTCATGATGTGTGGGATACAGAGAAAAGAAGAGCACTGCAATACTGTTACATAAAGCTGCAGAGGAGGCTATATAGCAAGAAGGATCTAAACCAGCAGAAATATTAACAGCCTACAACCTACACAGCATTGTGGTGCAGGATCTGCACAGTGGGAAATCTTTCCTCTTGAGAAAATATATGCCTATTTACCCAATTAAGAATTACTCCTTTTATCACATATACAATCGACCATAATTGGTTCATTCTCTAGATTGCATTTTCCTTTTTACATGAATGCACTAATGTAAGGTTGCAGGGCTCATCATATTTTTACGGACAACACACGGTATTGATTTTTATTCAACCGGTGTAGGCTGTTCATGGACCCTTTATGAGGCTTAACACCCTATAGCTACGTCAGCCCTCAGAAGACAAACATTTGTTGTGAAACTCCCCAAAGTTTTTTGAGTTAATTATTTATAGGTGAGCTGTTGATTTATGTGAAATGTTGCAAAATAAAGAGAGACACAGATGAAGGGTCGTCTCTCAGGAAACATGTCCGACAAGCCAGTGTGTGTGAGTGATTTTGAGCACAGAGCTAAAACAATCTTACCCAAAGCAGTATACGATTATTATTTCTCTGGAGCAGATCAGCAGGAATCATTAGCTGATAATGTAACAGCTTTCAAAAGGTATGTAATGGTATACATGGACACAATCACAAAATTGTGTTTTTGAAGAACAAAAAAAAGGATGATCTCTGATTAAGTGGGAAAAAAAAATTTCCTTTTGTATGCTTTTGTGAAAAAGTAAATACACGTTTAGTAACTGTTTCTGAGATTTAATTATCTATTCAAGCTGGAGTAGCTAAGACAAATGTACACACATCATTTTCAGTTATAGTTCTTGGGTTGTAATAGGAGTAATTAGTAGTACTATTCATTGACTATGCAGCCTGACTCTACGAAACAATATTAAATGATTTATGAAAAATGTGAAATTCATTTGTTGTGGTTTGATACATTTGAGTCCACACCTCGTAATTAAATTGACACAGTAATAAGCTTTTTTGGGGGGGGGGATAAAAAAAAAAAAGCTCTGTGACTCACTTGAGTTCTGCAAGGGACGGGTAAAAACAACACTATTTAATAACGGGCCAATAACCTTGTGCGGTTTAGGAATTCATACAAGTTATAAGCTGGAAATCCAGTTACAGTGTATGCGTGCTACAATCCAAAAATTCTTCTAATGGAGAGGCCATATAATCAATCAAAAAAATACACTTCTGTCATGCTATGTAGTGAAAGAAACTATTTCTGAAAGTGCTGTATGTTGTTTTTCTGCATAAAACCCCTTTTTCCACTGTCGTTACCAAGACGAGTAAGACGCATGCTGTGGTGGAAGTTATGACTAATCAAGCAGGAAATATAAACCATCACAACAAATGTTTGGAAAATTGGTTTCAGACACCAAGTTAATAACACGAGCCATGTGTAAGTCCCTACTCAATCAACAAACGGCGGAAAGAAGATAAACCAAACCATTACACAACCCTATTTATCTCCTATACTTAATCTACAGTATGGACATACAAGGTCAGAAAGGGGTCTTCTTTGCCTCAGCTTTCCCCGCTGTTCTCTCCTGTGTGGGTAGTGTGATGCTTTTTAGAGTCCAACTGAGGAGAGAAAAATGTCCTAAAGCAATGTCAACAAAAACGAAAAGCCTGCCATTATGCAGATAAACCTTGTGCTACATTATTTATAGTATAATCAAGAACAAACCATTAAGCTCAGGGTTCAGGGGGTGATTATGGAAAGTTAAAGTAGCTGCAGTTAGTCAGCTCTAGCCATATCACCCTGACTACATCAGCCATTAACAGTGACAGGCAACAATTAGGAGCTCCGTGGTGGTGCTCTATTTTTCACATTAATGTGTCTGCTTAAAACAACTCAGCGAATTGAACCTGTGTCTTGAGAATATAGCTTTGTTCTTGCTTTAGATAATGCTTATAACGTCACACAATGGAACAAGGACCAGCAGATACCAAAGTGATCTGAAAGAAAATATACATACGGTATATTCCCAACTGTCTCCCAGTTTTCCCGGGATAGGTCCTGCAGCCATCCTGACCCTGACCCTGACCCTGAAGAGAAGAAAGGAGAACGTGATGGGAAGAGAATAGAATGGAATGAGAAGGATGAGAACAAATAGATGGAGATGACAAGACAAGACACGAAAATGAGAGGAGAAGAGAAAGAGATAAGAAGTGAATGAGATGAGAAAAGCAAGATATGTGATGGGAAGAGAAGAGTCCACTGAATCTAGAGAAGGAGATTTAAAAAAGAGAAGAGGACAAGAGAAAGGAATAAGAATAGAAGACAGGAGATGAGATATGTAGGAAAGAAAAAAAGGATATGAGTAGTGAATAAGACAATAGAAAGAGATGAAACAAGGAGTTGGGAACAGAATGGGATGAGAGGAGATGAGAAAGAAAATAAGAGCAGGAGAGGAGAAGGACATAAGACAAGCAAAGGAGAAAAGAAAAGAGAAGGCGACAGAAAAGGAGAGATGAGAAGAGAGTGGTCTGAGATTAGGGGAGAATGGAAGGCAAGAAGAAGATAAAGATATGAGAAGAGAGAAATTGATGAGTCAGCTGGAACTAGTGTTTAAACGATGTAGATGAAGCCTTTTCTATAGAGAGAAAAGTAGATGAAAAGATAGATTATGAATAAATAATAAAGCAAACACAGATAGTGTGTATGTTTGCGCTGGTAGCTTTAGGGCTTGAGTAAACATGAAAGGTTTGAAAAATGACCATCTGAAAAGAAAAAGGAGGAACGACCTTAGGAGGGATCTGATTTAGTGCAACGCAGGCAGCTTATGTACTGAAGGATGAATTACAGCGAGTCAGTGATTAATGTCTCCCTTCCTCTTCATCATCAGAGTGTATTTCCTCCTTCCTCTTGTAGGTGGCACTTTCTCCCACGCGTACTTAGAGATGTGTCCAGGGTGGACATGTCTACAACTGTGCTGGGACAGAGAGTGAGCATGCCTGTGTGTGTAGCAGCCACTGCAATGCAGAAAATGGCTCACCCTGAAGGAGAGACTGCTACTGCCAGAGGTGACACATGCAGCTAGAGGACATTTCACACTGAAGTAGTGGACTCCATATTGCAATTATGTAATACACCACATGGTGGAGCTCCAGGTCTGTGTGTCATAATGTTACAGCAGGAGCTTCACCTCTTCACCGCATGAAATACAGGTCAATAGTTCACGCACTGAACTCTCACAGCATATATAACCTATATCCCCATATTCTCATGTTTCACTTACACAATAGTCACACCAACTTCACGTATGATTATGAATATACACAGATACACAGTTTTTATACACTTCATGTTGTGCTTCTTATGTGGAATTTTCAGGGAGTCTGTGTGTTTATTGTTTCCTGTGTGGTTTTCCAACGATTCGTTTATTTCCAACGTTTCATTTGTTTTTATGTGATTACAACTTATTTACATGCTCTCACAGGTGTATACATACTTCCCACATATGATCATGTACTACTCACATAATTACATGGGAAATGCAGTATCTCACACTGAGGGAAAATGGCTAATTGGGCCCAATTTGGACATTTACACTTAGGGGTGTACTCACTTTTGTTGCCAGCGGTTTAGACATTAATGGCTGTGTTGAGTTATTTTGAGGGGACAGTAAATTTACACTGTTACACAATCTGTACACTCACTACTTTACATTGTAGCAAAGTGTCATTTGTTCAGTGTTGTCACATGAAAAGTTATAATCAAATATTTACAAAAATGTGATGGGTGTACTCACTTTTGTGAGATACTACAAATGTGATTTTTTTTTGTATTTGGGTTAATCTGTGTTGTGCTTCAAATAATAACATAATCCTTACATCCAGTGTTCAAACTGCAGAGATAGAACTGTTTTGTTCCAACCAAAAGCTTCCTAGTTTTTGCAAATTGGAATTTATCTGGCAATAAAAATAATTCTAGAAAGTAGCAAAATAAATATGGCTGAATCATCCATCAAGGATAAAAAAAGTACCAAAGGCAAGAAGTCTTTTTCTTTCTTTCTTTCTTTCTTTCTTTCTTTCTTTCTTTCTTTCTTTCTTTCTTTCTTTCTTTCTTTCTTGTCATAGCCCTGTTAATCTACACAGCTGACTTAAAATCAGTGTATGCAACATTGCAAGTGAGTAAAAGCATATCAAGTTTAAAAAAAAAAAAAACAAAGCCAAATACTGCCTAAGCAGAGATGTCACGGATAATGTTATTACATCTAGTAGGACCCAGAGACAGTTATCAAGTCCAAGAGTTGACATTACAGGCTATTAAGGGATATGTACAATGATCAGCCATAACATTAAAACCATTGGCAGGTGAAGTGAATAACGTTGACTATCTCATCACAATCGCACCTGTCAAGGGGTGGGGTATATTAGGTAGCAAGTGAACAGTCAGTTCTCAAAATTGTGTTTGAAGCAGGAAAAATGGGCAGGTGTATGGATCTGTGAGACTTTCACAAGGGCCAAATTGTGATGACTAGATGACTGGGTCAGAGCGTTTTCAAAACTTGTGGGGTGTTCCCAGTATGCCGTGGTTAGTATGTACCAAATGTGGTCCAAGGACGGACAACCAGTGAACGGGGTGGGGTATATTAGGTAGCAAGTGAACAGTCAGTTCTCAAAATTGTGTTTGAAGCAGGAAAAATGGGCAGGTGTATGGATCTGTGAGACTTTCACAAGGGCCAAATTGTGATGACTAGATGACTGGGTCAGAGCGTTTTCAAAACTTGTGGGGTGTTCCCAGTATGCCGTGGTTAGTATGTACCAAATGTGGTCCAAGGACGGACAACCAGTGAACGGGGTGGGGTATATTAGGTAGCAAGTGAACAGTCAGTTCTCAAAATTGTGTTTGAAGCAGGAAAAATGGGCAGGTGTATGGATCTGTGAGACTTTCACAAGGGCCAAATTGTGATGACTAGATGACTGGGTCAGAGCGTTTTAAAAACTTGTGGGGTGTTCCCAGTATGCCGTGGTTAGTACGTACCAAATGTGGTCCAAGGACGGACAACCAGTGAACAGCGACAGGGTCATGGGCCCCCAAGGCTCATTAATGAGTGTGGGGAGCGAAGGCTAGCCTGTATGGTCCAAGCCCACAGAAGAGTTACTGAAGAACAATTTGCTGAAAAAGTTCATGCTGGCTATGATAGAAAGGTGTCAGAACACACAGTGCATCACAGTTTGCTGCGTATGGGGCTTTGTAGCCATAGACCGGTCAGAATGCCCATGCTGACCCCTGTCCACCACCGAAAGCACCTAGAATGTGCACGTGTGCATCTGAACTGGTCCATGGAGCAATGGAATGTGGTGGCACGGTCTGTTTAATCACATTTTTTTCAGATCATATGGATGGCCGGGTGCTTATGTGTTGCTTACCGGATCGGCGTACGTCATATTCAATATGGATTTTCTCACTATTAAAATGTTAACATAATTAGACCATTTTGTTTTGCTTGTTATACTGAAAGAACATCTGCAATAAATGACATTTTCCCTTTATCGTTTTGTCTCAAAGGAATGCAAGTTTTGCACTGTCACGTTTGAAGAAAGGGTTCGGAAACAATCGCAGTATATAACATGTATTAAACGAACGTCCAAACAAAACACTAAAACAACTATACAAAAACACTATGGCATGAAACTAGATACTAAGGCAAGCAACCAATACCATGACATAGAGACATAAGTCTAAGACAACAAAAGACAGAGACCCAGTGCAGACAATGGCTATATATACATCTGTGTGCTCATTAACAAACACTTGAATCAGGTGCAGGTGATCATGTGACCTGTAGTGCAGTGCAGTAGGTGATGGGAACTGGAGTCCAAAGTTATACATGGTCCTGATACATAGTCCTGATACATGACATGCACTCAGTTGCACTCAGTTATGATCCAGTTCTCAAGTGTAAAGGTGTGACAGTGCAAAGGATCATGCTCAGAAGCAATGTTTGAATAACAGGAGGTCAGATGCATATCTACTTACAGCCTTTTCACTGCCGCTGATAGCGGCACCAGTGGGAATTTGCCCTTGTTCATCTCTACATAAAGAGACCAATTCAGCAATGAGATACGTACATGAGAGACAGATATCCTGGTTTCTCAGCTCCTCATCTGTACACTCTGCTCAAACACATTGGGTTCCAAAACCTCAACGTTCATGATAATATCTCCATCAATGCCATTTATCCTGTGTTAGGTTTCTCATTAGTATGACAATAAACATGGCTGGAAAATGGTGATTGAGAAAAGAAGCTCTTGGGCTTTCATTTTTAGGAGCGAACCCTTTAGTATTAAATTGATACTTGTGGTTTATTGTAGTCTATGTTTCATTACTGTTCCACAAAGTTTAGCAAAATAAGAGCTTTTTATTCATATTTTTTACTATAAAAGTAACACAATGTTTTTTGTTTTTTTTTTTGTCTTTTTGCTGTAGCTTGTTTGGCTGCTGGCACAGGTATGATGCTGAGCTCCTGGGCCACCTCCACCATAGAGGAAGTAGCAGAAGCAGCCCCGGCCGGTGTGTGCTGGATGCAACTCTACATTTACAAAGACCGAGCACTGACTCAGTCTCTGGTCAGGAGAGCTGAAGAAGCAGGGTATAAGGGTATCTTTGTCACAGTGGACACACCTTATCTTGGCAAGCGGCGTGATGACGTGCGCAATCGCTTCAAGCTGCCCTCTCATTTGAGGTAAATTTGGAGGCAACTATGCACAACATGTTAGTGTGCCATGTACAGGGTTTCACAACCTTTTGTGAACGTACAAGTGGAGCGCTCACTGCAGGGCATACTGCACATAGTGCCAATCTACTGGTTAAAGGAATTTAGCAAATGGTGTCATACAATCTGTATCGTTGAGGAAAAAAACCTTTCACAGTCTTGTTCTATGAACACAACAACAGAAATTATAGCAGGGTTAAAGTCAACAGTTCTGCCAATAAAAATGAACATTGTAACTATAAACTTGTAGGATAATACAGTGGTGATTCCATGATTGGGATAACATTTGTGTCCCACTGATATTATATTTACAAATACACTCACCGTCCACTTTAATAGGAACATCTGTACCCCTGCTCATTCAAGCATTTATCCAATCAAGCAAAATGTTTATCCAATCTTTATTTGTCTAATTTCAGTCAGCCCGTGCCCACTGTAGCCTCCGATTCCTGTTCTTGGCTTACAGAAGATGTGGTCTTCTATGCTGTTGTAGTCCATCCACCTCAAGATTTGAAATGTACATTTGGAGATCCTTTTCTGCTCACCATGGTGGTAATGAGTGGTTATTTGTCAGCTCAAATGAGTCTGTCCATCATCCTTTGACCTTTTTTTTGCACCATTCTATATAAACTCTATAGACTGTCATGCATGAAAATCTGAGGAGATTGGCGGTTTCTGAAATACCCAAACCAGCTCATCTGGCACCAACAGCCAAATCACTGAGATCATATATTTTCTCCATTCTGAGGTTTGATGCGATCCATACCTCAAGCTCTTGACCTCTATCTGCTTGAGTTTATGCATTGTTCTGTTATCATTTGATTGGCTTATTAGATAATTGCATGAATAAATAGGTATTTCTAAAGTGCTCGGTGAACATATGTATAAATGTAAAGTAAAATATATTTTATACATAAACAATTGTCCTTCACAACAACCTATATGCATATATCAGATAAATCACCTAAAACAATAAAACAGACAGCTTGTAATAAATCAGCATTTTGCCTGTTCAAGCCTACTATAACTACAGTTTAACTCAGAACATAATCATTCAAATGCTTCAAGAATCGTTATGTATTTCTTTTTACAATGTTTCTTTGATGACATTGGAAATATATATATATATATAGTATAAATAGACATTATAAATGCATGTTTTCTCAGATTCAATGATGAAAATCAATTTTAGAAAGTTCCCTTAAGCGTTACAAGGGTAAAATGGTATTACAATCGTGGAGTCACACACAAACTCTAAACCTTTTTTAGAGAACCACTTTCAGTTTACAGTGGTGTGAAAAAGTGTTTGCCCCCTTCCTCATTTCCTGTTCCTTTGCATGTTTGTCACACTTAAGTGTTTCGGAACATCAAACCAATTTAAACAATAGTCAAGGACAACACAAGTAAACACAAAATGCAATTTGTAAATGAAGGTGTTTATTATTAAAGGTGAAAAAAAATCCAAACCATTATGGCCCTGTGTGAAAAAGTGATTGCCCCCCTTGTTATAACATACTATAACTG
>JAFFST010041577.1:0-20000 GCA_022414735.1 Noturus placidus | reverse complement strand
ACTGTCACTTCAGTGGAAAGCACACAACACGTATCCACAACAACAAACAACGCCGGGTGCGGACTGTCTGCAAGGAAAAACTGAGTAAAGTGTGTAGACATTGGCTCTACCACCATTCTGCATATAAACAAGAGAAGGTAAGCTACAGGAAACCTAAAATCAGAGTGCAGTTTTTTTTTTTTTTTTTTTTTTTAAAGTGTCATTACAATTAGATATATCCTTTACTGAGTAAGACTGTAGGGCAGTTATATCTAATAATTAGTTAGTTAGTTAAAATTTTTTTAATAGAAAATGCAGTAGATATATATATATATATATATATATATCCCCTTAGGAAACTTATTATTTTAAACAGTATTTTATTCAAATTGTCAAATTATTTCATATTGTTTACATGTAGATTTATATAATATGTAGTCATTAGCTGTTGGCAAATATGTTTTTAAAATTTATTTATTTATATATACTTACCTGAAATGTATTTAGCAATGAAAACATTCAGATTACTCCTGTTAAACCGAATTAAAATGATTTGCCAATGAAAATAAACAGTGACTTGCTCAGGTTAACTAAAAAGAACCAGCATATGTGTGTGTGTGTGTGTGTGTGTCTGTGAGAAAGAGAGAGAGAGAGAGAGAGAAAGAGAGATGACCTCCTTATTTGAGATCCATTAAACTCAGAATGTCAGAAATTACAGTGGTCTTGCACCTGCACGCCGACCTTCAAAGTGGGACTCTGCCACATCCTTAGCTCAACAGCATGACTGTGTCTTTCTTACGCAAAAGCTGGGCATTTACAACACAGGTGTATGCGTCTGACAGATGCACAGCTCTGAGCCTAGTGCCAAACAAACAAAACCCTCTGCCAACCTGGCAAAGGAAAAGCCTGCCCTGTTGCACCAGCATGCCTGAAACCTGGACTGGGTTAAAGGATGTTCTGTCTTTTGTTTTTTTAGTCATGTCCTTTTCATACATTTCTCACAATGTGGAATAATTGCTCTATTAACGGTTTTATGATAAAGCCACACATAAGCATAGAAAACAACCCTCATCAATACCAACAATTACACAATTTAAATTTACCGTAAATGTAGATAAAAAGGGAAAAAAATTCTCTTATGAAAGTTTGAATAAAGCTCAGACAGGGACGCAGAGTCCTACATTTAAATCCAACTAAGCTGAGTCAGCCACTGCCGGCTTTGTGTACACCATAAAACCATAATTCAAGTGGAAAGGTAAGGAGAACACTACAAATATTCGGCTCAGACAAAGCAGATGCTCAGACAAAGTAGATGCCATGTGTAGAGTTTCGGCTGCGCACGTACAATCGCAGGCCTTAAGTGATGTAAACTAAAGGTACAGTAATGCACCTCACCAGATCAACTCATTCAACTGCTACTGCTTTTCATTTCCATTTAACAAATTCCACAATAATGAATTCCATCTGCTCCAATAAAGGACTTGCAGAATTGCTCTCTGCATCTTGGCAGCTGGCTTTAATGGCGTGCTCCATGTGGTTTATTAACAGTTCATGCTCTTTAACTGGAAGAAAACATTTGACATCCATTACTGCGGAACTCATTTCTGTTTTATTGTATTTTCGTGTGCATGGTAGCAAACCATGTTAAATGGTACAGCAAAACTGAGCCAGACAGCACACTGTGGCGGTGACTTGATGGTCAATTAGGTAAACCATCTACAATCTGTAATGACCTTTTTTTTATATGCTAACACTGTAAATTTTGCACTTGCATCCCAGAAAAAAAAATAAAACATGCTGCAAAACTACATCAGAGAACTGCAACAGATGGAGCATGTAAATGTGAATGAAAAAAAAGAGCCCTACGGATTAGAAATAGAAATCTCTGGAATAGGTCGAGAAAGCAAGAAATTGTTTAAAGCTGTAAAAACTACGACACAGTTGATGTTATTAACTGACTCTGACAGGTTCACTGCTAGCACACAGTATAGTTATGAAAAGTGATGAAATATTCATATGCTCCACTCAGCACTCAAACCATTTCAGTTAATCAGAGGCGATATTGGAAACAGAAATTGATCCAGTGATCTGAATTGAATAATAGAGTGACTGAGTGCCATCATCTGAACTATGAAGATTTTTACAGGTGCAGTCTAGGCAGTCTATCCAGCCTGCTTCTCATTAACAGTTCCCTGTGTTGAGTCCCTAAAGGTAATTGGTCGAGACAGTCCAATCAGAGAGTGGGGGTGTGACTTTTAGAAACCTTTAGTCTCCATATGAGATACATTATAGCAGATTCAGTGAGAAGGTGAAGATCGGATTGGATATGGCAACAAGTCAAAAGACATTACTGGAACGTTTCCTCTAATAATGATTCACTGTTATTACAAGCAGTGAGAATAGGGTGTATCTAAAGAATTATGCTGTAACATTTACAATGACTTCATGATTTGAGATCTAGATGGGCTAACTTGAGTGCTTAGGGAGGCTGTTAACGCGATGTGTAGATCTTAATGGTCCTATTAATAAAGGTATGGCGACCTTTTCACTGTCTTGAAGTAAGCTTAGTTTGCGCTCAGCTGAGAATTCAGATGAAAAGGCAGATTACCAGAAAAGGTCCAGATTTGCCATTTCTTTGTGCACAAAGGAAGTTCTGTTGTCTAACAGTGGTGGTCCTGTTTCATGGAGGTTTACACTGTTCCGAAGACACATTTCATGGAACAGTTAACAATGTCAAAGCATCCCATCAGCTAATGCTATACTAGACAAAGCAGAGCCAGCCAGAGCCATGTCCTGTCCATAGAGCCTGGAGACGTTTAACAACATAACAACACACACACACACACACACACACACACACACACACACACACACACACACACACACAAACAAACAATTCCCCATAATGACAATGTGAAAGAATTTTGTTTGAAATCTTTGCAAATTTATTAAAAAAAAAAAAAGTACATGTATGTAAGTATTCACAGCCTTTACCATGACACTCAAAATTGAGCTCAGGTGCATCCTGTTTCCACTGATCACCCTTGAGATGTTTCTACAACTTGATTGGAGTCCACCTGTGGTCAATTCAGTTGATTGGACATGATTTGGAAAGGCACACACCTGTCTATATAAGGTCCCACAGTTAACAATACATGTCAGAGCACAAACCAAGCCATGAAGACAGAATTATATCGAGGCACAGATCTGGGGAAGTGTACAGAAACATTTTTGCAGCACTGAAGGTCCCAATGAGCACAGTGGCCTCCATCATCCGTAAACGCAAGAAGTCTGGAACTAGCAGAACTCTTCCTAGAGCTGGCCGCCCGGCCAAAATGAGTGATCAGGGGAGAAGGGCCTTAGTCAGGGAGGTGAACAAAAACCCAATGGTCACTCTGACAGAGCTCCAGCGTGTCTCTGTGGAGAGAGGAGAACCTTCCATAAGAACAACATCTCTGCAGCACTCCACCAATCAGGCCTGAATGGTAGAGTGGCCAGACGGAAGCCACTCCTCAGTAAATGGCACATGACAGCCCACCTGGAGTTTGCCAAACAGCACCTGAAGGACTCTGAGAGCAAAGATTGAACTCTTTGGCCTGAATGCCATACGTCATGTCTAGAGGAAACCAGGCACCAGTCATCACCTGGCCAATATCATCCCTACAGTGAAGCCTGGTGGTGGTAGCGTCATGCTGTGGGGATGTTTTTCATTTCAGGAACTGGGAGATTAGTCAGTATTGAGGGAAAGATGAATGCAGCAATGTACAGAGACATCCTTGATGAAAACCTGCTCCAGAGCGCTCTGGACCTCAGACTGGGGCAAAGGTTCATCTTCCAACAGGACAACGACCCTAAGCTCACACCCAAGATAACAAAGGAGTGGCTACAGGACAACTCTGTGAATGTCCTTGAGTGGCCCAGCCAGAGACCAGACTTGAACCCGATCGAACATCTCTGGAGAGATCTGAAAATGGCTGTGCACCGACGCTCCCCATCCAACCTGATGGAGCTTGAGAGGTCCTGCAAAGAAGAATGAGAGAAACTGCCCAAAAATAGGTGTGCCAAGCTTATAGCATCATTCTCAAAATGTCTTGATGCTGTAATTGGTGCCAAAGGTGCTTCAACAAAGTATTGAGCAAAGGCTGTGAATACTTATGTACATGTGATCTTTTTGTTTATTATTTTGAATAAATTTGCAAAGATTTCAAACAAACTTCTTTCATGTTGTCATTATGTGGTATTGTTTGTAGAATTGTGAGGAAAATAATGAATTGAATCCATTTTGGAATAAGGCTGTAACATAACAAAATGTGGGAAAAGTGAAGCGCTGTGAATACTTTCCGGATTCACTGTACATATGCATAAAGATAATTAAAAATATACTCCACCCAGATACATATAAGAAAAAAAATATTCAAATCTTTGTGATGTGCTTAGCAATGGTGCTAATTTTCTAGTTGGTACTGTATTTTTGTTATTTCTAGGAGAAGTGTACAATCGTGTCGCTCTTACATCACTGGGGACATTTCCAGCACAGTCACAATGATGTTAAATAGAACAAAAATGTTCAATGATCTCTAACATAATAAATAAAGGGTTGCATCATAGCTCCTATAAACAAAAGAGCAAGAGCTTCTTTCTCATTCACCACATTTAACTGATGTTCAATGTTGTATTAAGTAGAAATCCAACATAGAATTTGTGGATGCTGCAAACATTGGACTAAGCTATAAAACGCAGTTGTGCTGAATTACAGCAGACACTTGGCTTGTCTAGCTAGCAATCTATGAGATGATAAGCATGATGGTATTGATGGTGGTACTAGAATACTAGTGCTGCAATTCTTTATATATATATACTATATGGCCAAAAGTATGTGAACACCTAACCATCACACCCATATGTGTTGTATTAACATCGCATTCCAGATATAGTCGCCCTTTATAACCTTCACTCTTCCGGGAAGGCTTTTAACTAGATTTTGGAGTGTAGGGATTTGCGCGTTTAGCCACAAGAGCATTAGTAAAGTCAGACATTGATGTCATGCGAGGAAGCCTGGAGTGCATTCAGTGTTTCAGTTCATCGCGAAGGTAGTCAGTGGGGTTGAGGTCGGAACTCTGTGCAGGGCACTCAGGTTTTTCAACTCCAACCTTAAAAAACCATGCCTTCGTGGAAATTGTAATGCTAAAACATACAAAGACATTCTATTGTGTGCTTCCAATTTTGTGGCAATAGTTTGGGGAAGAACCAGATATGGGGGTGATGTTCAGGTGTCCACAAACTTTTGGCCATATAGAGCATTACGAGTTCCCACTATCTGCAGACAGTCAAATGGAATTGTGGCTAATGTAGGAAACCATTAGCCAAAGAGACAATAGACCCAGTTTTTGATGAAAAAAGTTTAAATTTCAAAAGTCAGCTCAAAGATTCAATACAATTCATTTACAAAAAAATGCAATAATCAGCAAATTATTCAGGGTGTTTTTTTTCCTTTAATAAGATTATGGCTATGCACCTGCGCTGAAGCCTAATGGTTATTTCTGGAACCAAACGTCCAGTGCCTTGAATAAAAAAAATAAAATAAAATGAAATATGAAAACCGCATTCTCTGTTAAAAAAAAAAAGAAAAACCTAAAGGAAGTGTGGCTGGTAAAATGTCTGCACTACATCAATATTTTTCACACTTTATATTCTGGACACACACATGTCATGTGAATGTGTCAGCTTGCATGGCTTTATAAACTACTTTGCTTTGACTACTCACAATTGCAAAGTTATGAAAATGCTTCCATGTGTGCAAATACAAAAGCCTTCACACTGACATGCTGTAAGTGAATCCCTGTTCTTTGTATTTTCATACATTAAAGTGGAGCCATTTTGGGAACAAGAGGTTCTTAGGTCTCATGTGATTGGTTTATTTAAGCTTGTAATACTACAGCATAGAGGTGGTAACCTGCTTTCGAAAACAAGTAGCTCTTTAATTGTTAGTAGATCTGAATGAAGTAAAGGGAGGAAAGGTCTTGAGAAAATATGAAGCAATTGCTTTAAGAAGCACAGATTTCACATTTTTTACTAGGGATTTGTGACATGGATGTTGGTTGTCAGCCTTTGAATGATAGGGGGCTTTGATTCTCGAATTAAGTGTTTATATATACAGAGGTTCAGTGTATATAAAAATCCTATTGTATTTGATTGGGGGTTTCCCATCACTGCAAAACACTTTTATATCCTTTTATGGACTTCATTCAACTCAGGGAGGACATTAGAGCAGTACTGAGGCACAAAGTACAGGGGAGAGGAAGGGACTTGGGTATAGGGGTGCAAATGTGGAGAAGCCGAAGTGTGAAGTACCTGCACCTGGACCAAGAGCATAAAGAGTTACATTCATGTACATGACGCAGTGCTGCTGCTTGGTACATTGGCACTGTGATGCTTATATTACTTGTTGGCTTCTTCAATAAAAAATTAACCACTTAGAACTCCCACAACCCCTTGGGAGTCTCCAGCGTTATATTTTTCATTAGTTTCAATATAGCTACTGAATTACTGAATAAAGATTTAAGATGAATAACTTTGATTGACATATAATGAGACACTCTTAATGATGTGTTTCTCCTTTTGCTTTTTTTGTGGAAAACTACTTGAATTGGCATAATTGCAATTGCACGAAATTGTTTTGCACAGGCTTTTACATGTAGCTGTAGTCATATTTGAATCGAAGGGGGATTTGGCTGAATGCTCATTGTGATGACATCATATGACACGCCTTGGCCCAATTCTGCGGAAAATCTGTGGTAATTTTGAAAAAATTGAAAGCTCCTCTGAATATTGTGGAGTTTGCTCAATTTTGCATTCATTTCTGCGATCACAAAATCGTGAAATCCTGGTGTGACTGTTTCGAGCTATGTGATTATGCTGAATGACTGATGAGTCTGAGAGTAAACCAGTGCCAGGAATGTCTTCAGTTTAACCTAAACCTAAACGTCCTCAAATTTTGTTCACAAAACTTGTCTAATTGAGTTACTTTGTCTAGTTCAAAGGGTGTAGAATCATTGAACTGAGATTCCTTAAACAGAAAGCACTTGATGTGTGTACATATGTTAACTGGTGATCTTGGAATGTGGTGGCATTGGGCTTAGAAGATCAGAAGATCATGAATTCAAATCCCAGCATCAGCAAGCTGCCATTTTTGGGCTCTTGAGCCCTCAAAAATTCATTTGTATCCTATCTGAATTGTAAGTCCCATTGGATAAAAGTGTCAGCTAAATGAGGTAAATGGAAATGTCTGAAAAGCAAAACTAGAGTGAACTGACTTCTTTTCAAACTAAAGTGAAATTATAGACCAGCCAGTGTTTTGGTGTGTTATCCTTTGATTACATCATATGCTTAGGTATCTGTATTAGTTATATTTCAGGCTTTATTTAGAATCCACCCTGTAATACACCTTGATAAACATTTTGTACCAAAAAGACAACACTTACAATCTAGGATAAATGCAGGATGTTACTCATAATTGTCTTCCATACACCTCCAGGCAACATGCATATATCTGGAATATAATATCAAACATTTCATTGTTGGTGCTAAATATGCCCTTGGTTGGTTTGTAAATCGGACTAAGGACTGAATAGGATGTCATGTAGCAAATTGGTATAATTATTCACAAGATATTACTTAAAGGCATTCTGTCATGGAGTATTATACACATTGTCCTGACCTCGCATCACATGCTGTGTGAAGCATTAAGATCTTTAGGCCTTGAGGAGGAACACCAGAGCAGAGCGTGAGGAACATTACTTGATGTGGGTTTGAACAGAGCTTTCTTGTAAATCAAAGAGCTGTTTTCCTTTGATGCTAAGAGCTCACTAATTAGCGTATGTGTCTCAGAGGCTCAGGATTAACCACTTCCGAAGCCTTTTGAGATTTATTACTCATTGGGCCTATCTCAGGTTTAAGAGCACTTTAAAATCATTTTACTTTTAGCCCACCACTGTGACTTTGGTCATCCCATCACATTAGCAACACATCTGAACCAGGCATTTACCATGGAGCTGTGACTCATCTGTAGGAATGTGCATTAGAATACACAGTATTATATTCTAAGGTTTTGTAAGGTTACTGGTTACAGAAAATATAGCAGTCTAAGGTTACCGATTAAAGGAAATTGCCATGTCAGAATTAAGAAAGAGAGAGCAGGAGAAATAGAATAAATATGTGTCCACAGCTGGACCTATTCATTCTTGTCATTCTCTATTTATTATGTATGTAGCGAGCCAAACAAGTCTCGTACAAAGTTCTCAGGAATTCTAATAAAAGCAGTCTTTTGCTGAAAGAGCAAACTGTCACAATACCATTAATAACTTGTATTTTTTTTATTCATATAAAGTTTCACATGTAAATCCAAAACAGTATGGATCAGAAAAGCAGTGAGCCAGACAAACAGGCCCAGTCATTCCCCACTCTTCTCCATCAGGGTTCAGCAGTAACTGCCAAAGCCCAAATGAGCTCCATCACACACCTGCAGCTAAGAACATCTAGCAATTACCACAGCATCTCGCCTGATATCCTGAGGGTGAAAAAAACACTCGCCATTCTCTGTAGGACCTTTTAACCTTTACCAGTGAACATAAACTAATTACATTCCTGATGCAGTAGAAGCCTCGGGACAGTCATGAATGGGAATCACCATTGACGACTTAATTAGCGTTTTGGTGATCTGGAACATGTAATTCCACTAGAGCTGTTCTTGTGTACGCCTTCTCATTATCTCAGTTCTATGGTGAAGTGTCCTGCTTAAAATGGCACTTGCTCAGATGGTAGTTGGGGCCCAGGAGGGAATGGGCTGACATTCATATTACTCAAAATGTCAGCCCCTTGCTTATGAGAGCAACCCCCCCGGCTGCCCCTTCCCTCCCCTTGCACAATGGAGGCCATTCTTCTGTGTCACTTAGTGATAATTTCATCCCATCAAAACAGCTTGTGTTTTAGCAGCGATGTGTTAATGGGCCCACGGCTGGGTGTGAGAGTGTTCCAAGCCACACACATCAGATGGAGGTCAGAGGTTAATGTGGACTCTCTGATTCGGGCGGCTGGGATTTTTGCAACCTTTCCGCTGAGACGGAAACAAGGGCAAAAAAGGATGGGCTTGATGATGTGATATAATTAGTCAGACAGTTTCTGGGTCAGAATCTTGCTGGCTGAGTGTGAGATATGCAGCAAGTGAATGGGAGCAGATGGGCCACCTGGACCTCAGCAGGAGCCAGCAAAAGGCCTGGGCATGTAAGGCCAGCAGGTGGGCTTGGAGCAGCCTGTGTTGAGCATGAGCCACCATGCCAAGCACTTCATTAGGATTCTGAACTAGATGAATTGTTCACTCTGTGGGTCAGTGTATTTTTTTTTTATTCTAGGCATGTGGTTTGAGGTGCAGTTTACAGCTACAAAATCAACAACTTCACCTGAGAGTATAGACTGTTTCAACTGAAGAGTTCTTATTACAGAAAACTCTTACAATGTTTAAAGATTGTGGTCTCAAAAACCCTAATAACCTGAGCAAAGCATTTATTCCTTGGCTGTATTCTTAATCATGTATTCTGCTTGTTTTGGATCGTAACAGGTCCCAGAGGAAGAACATTCTAGATGTGATCTGCAATTTATTAGGATGTGTATATTCTATTAATGTGGACATTAACACAGCTGATTTTAATGGGACATACAAAACCACTAATTCCATCTGGTATCTCTCAAGATTGTGGTTGGAGTATTGTGAAAAATTGGATGCATGCGTTTGTTTTCTTTGCCACTCCACATGTTTGGAGTCACTTTATTTTATTTTGGTCCTCTTTTGCAATCAACTTACACTGGAGGCTTTTCAACTACTCCAGTTTAAAATCAGATTTTTGTATCTACTGTAGTAGGGTTCTTGTTTAGTATTTCTGGAAACTGTTTGAGTCATGGTCTTTATAATATGAACACTCAATAGGTTTTCAGGAAAGCATTCGATTTGGGAAAGACTGATTATCATTAACTATAACAAAACCATCAAATTTATGAGTTTTCCAATAACTCAAAAAAGAAAGAAAGAAAGAGAAAGAATGAAAGAATTTTCCAACTGTGCCCCCAGTCCATACCAATAATAACCTCTCTTGGTTAAAAGCATGTGTTAAATGAATAAATGGTGGTGTGGCACATGGCATTGCCATTTCACAGCTCTAGAATTCCTAGTTTGATCCTGTGCTTCGGTTACTCCCTGTGTGTTTTACATGTTCTCCCTATGTCTATGTGGGTTTCTGGGTTCTCTGGCTTCTCCAGTTTCTGATAGGTGAATTGGCTCTGCTAAATTAACTCTCCTGTAGGTGTGAATGGGCATGTGGATGGTACCTGGGGATGTACATGGGATAGGCTCCGGAGCCGTCATGACCCTGACCAGGATAAAGTGGCTACTAAAAATGAATGAATGAAATAAACCTATTATGAGAAACTGTCCATATCTGGATGACACGAAGTGATTCAGCTTGGGGGTACTGGTGTTTGAACCCCTGACCTTCTAATCAGTAACCCAGAGCCTTAACTGTTGAGCCCCATATGCTGTATATGGAGACATATACAATTACCGGTGAGTACTCCGGTTTCCTCCCCAGTCCAAAGACATGCGTTGTAGGCTGATTGGCATTTCCAAAATGTCTGCAGTGTGTGAATGTGAGTGTGGATACTGCAATTTTGCCCGGTAATGGGTTGGCACCTCGTCCAGGGTGTCCCCCACCTGGAGTTCCCTGGGATAGGCTCCAGGCTCCCCTTCGATCCTGTGTAGGATAAAGTGTATAGAGAATGGACGTGTGTGTATATTTAAACATTCTACTGCAGTAGGTGCGGAAGGGCTGTGTGCAGGTGCACCAAACACCAAGCAATATATGTACCAAGCACCAAAATATTATTAAAGGACTGACAAATGTACTTATTACAAGGTTTCAGCATTAAAGAGTGTTGTGTAATATGTTTCAATAGTAATCTATATTTTCCAGAGTTGTTCGACTGTAATGAAAGGTTTTAAGCCAAGAAACAATATGATTCTGGACAGCAGTAACACAAACAGAACCAAAACTAAACTACACTCTACTGAACAAAAGAAACACAATTGTTTACCTTAAAGCTTTTTTAACTGGTCTAACAACTGTGCAACATTTTCTATTGAAACAAAGAGGATTTTATTAACACCATTAACACCACCTTTCCATCTGCAGTTCAAGCAGAGTGTGAACATAGCTTAGCATAATTCAGGGAAACCTACACAAGCTGCTAGCTAGGTCTTCCTAAAAGAAAGGAAATGGATCTTCAAGCACTGTTTTCCTTCATTAACATTCTTGGTATTGTTAAAGTCCACCTGGCTGCTGCGGCTTGAACTCACTATAAAAAAAAACAGTGCATAAATATTTAACAACACAGATTAATACCACAGCACCAGGCACATGGCTCAGCTGGAAAAATTACAGTCAAGGACAACAATATATATATAATCCTTCCTAATGTCTAATTGTCATTGTTCCTGACAGTAGCAAGTTACAGGTGAATATGATGTGAACAATGGTGTCATGGTTATAGTCGAGGGTGACAGGGGTCATGAGGTTCTGGTTTCAGTCTGCCCTTTGCGACAGGAAAGGGGATACATCATACACCTGATGGCACACAAAAATGCAGCCCAAATGCCAGGTCTCATTGCTGAGGAGTATTTTTCATTATTTCAATACCTACCCACCAATCATCTTTGCTTTTAATGTTCTTATTCAAAAAGTGTCTACATGGCTCTAAATATTTATATTCAGCTCTGCCTGTGTTTTTTTTTTTTTTAATAGCACTTTTAATGACCTTAACGATTAGTGTTGTTTTCATTCTCTGCTTTATGTTTGCCTCTCTTTGTTCAGACTCAAGATGGAAGCATTCTGCTATATTTGGATTTAGCTGATTAAATCATAGACTATGCAGTATTGTTAGCAGTTTGAGACTAGATTTAAACACAATGTCAGTGAACACAGAAGTTTCGATATTGCCAGCCAAAACTATTATATCTGAATGAGATGCAAATGCTGAAGGGCATTTTATGTGTTTCTAAGAAAAGCCATTGATAACTTTGCTTAACTGAGTGCAGATCAAACCTTGTTTTGGTGTCACTAATGGACACATGCTTTTAGTCGAGGGCTAGTAACATTTATACCACAGCACCATTGTAGTTCTCGATTCTGATTGGTCGGAAGGTTTTAGATAAATTTTTTATAACAGCATGACTATGACAGTAGTTCCGGCTGGTTTTGTATTATGTGGTTAACATTCATATTATGTGCAAGTTCAAATACATTATTACTATTATTATATTATATTGTTATACATTATGGACTTGTATAATAATTAAGAGTTGTTGGGTTTCTTTAATAAACATGTATAATCGTTTATATGGTGAAGTTTTCTGTAAGGAGACATTTATTTGGCATTGATGAACGGACTCTCTTGTGTGAGTGTTTTGTAACTGTCAGAGTTCAAGCTGTTCCAGGAGAGTCTTCAGGACAGAGAAGTTGTGCTTTGTGATATGACAAGCTGCATATATTTGTCTTGTAAACTTCAAAAGAGAGAAAAAAAGAGAAGCTGGTGAGGTAACAACAGTTTATAGCTGCTATAATCTAAGTGATAATGGGACCTAACTTGTTTCATGGACATTCCACAACACTATTCAATTTTAAGTATGATGTGTCATTCCTTAATAAGAATGATTAATGTGTCATACTTTGGTATAATTTATTATTTATTGTACTTTGCTTGATGTAATTATCAGAATTGGAAAGATTTACCTAGCAGCTGCAGAAAAGGACTTTAATTTTTGAAAAAGATATACCTCTGAACACCAATTGCCATTTGACCAGCATCCAAGTACAAAAATCTCTGAAAATTCCTTCTCCCCTGAGTATACAGGTCTTACATAAACAGTTTACATCTAGGAAATTATTCTTATTGGTCATTTTGTGCAGTGGCTCATCATACAGGAAGGGCTGAGGCACAGGCAATAATTACCATCTAAAAGTACTTCCTCAGAAAAGACATCAGTGGTGTTTGAGATTTTCTTTTTAAGGCAGTGCGCTCGGTTCCTCCCTCTACCAGCTCTGTCTCCCAGACTGGAGCACAGAGAGGCCTGCACAAGTAGTTCTTATCATCCGCTTCACTTAGTCTTTGATCAGAACAAAGCTGACATGATGGGAAACATTTACATTAAGCAGTCACTTTATGGAGGGCATTTTAGTTTCCCTACAGCTATATACCTCAACAGAGTGACATCATGTACCCAACTGGGGAAGTGCTCAGTAGGTCAAAATACATAGCCTAAATCACTTAAAGCACTGGCTTGATATAGTCTATAATACCCTGAATATACATATGGCTGCAAACACAAAAGTGGGTATTAAAACTGAATGGAAGAAGGATTTATAAATAGACATTAGTGATGATGATGATTGGGATGATATTTGGAAATATTCCCAATCCCAGGCCATATATCTTACCCAGTTGCAAAAATGCTTTTAATAAATCTCTTTTAACTTGATGTCTTAAGTGTAAGACAAAGGTAGAAACTCTCACTCACTGTTTCTGGTCCTGTCATCAACTTCAAATGTGTGGGCTAAGTGGTTCATTCAGTTAACAGCATCTTTGGAGTCAATGCAGACCTTGACCTCTTATCTTTCATCTTGGGTCTCTCTAGCAGAAAGGTAATATCACCAAGTAAGAAAAGGTTGTACAATATACTTACCTTTGCTGCAATGAAGAACATCCTGTTGTATTGGATTACAAATAAGCCATTGACTATGAAGGGCTGGCTCAAAATTGTTATGGAATTATTACCACGCAAATATTTAACTCATTTAACTAGTTAATGAAAGAATAGAGCAATTTTATAGAGTATGGGAGCTTTATGTTAACTCCACGGAGCCAAAGATTTCTGCAGTTCTGTTTATGGCTATCACCTGTAGGTGATCAGAAACCACTCAAGATAAGTACAGGTGCATCTCAAAAAATTTCAATATCATGGAAAAGTTCATTTTTCCCCCCATGATTTAATTCAAAAAGCTGAACTTTCCAAGATTCATTACACATAAAGTGAAATATTTCAAGTCTTTTTTGTTTAAATCTTGAGATAAAAAATCCAGTATAATCCAGTGAATAAAGAATTTTTATAATACAGAAATGTCGACCTGAGAAGAGCTCAAAACACCTGCAAGGTTTCCTGAGCCTTTAATCTCTCAGTCTAGTTTAGTACACAACCACAATAAATTTTCAGATGAAAGTAAATTTTGCATTTCATTTGGAAATCAAGGTCCCAGAGACTGGAGGAAGAGTGGAGAAGGAGAGAATCCAAGCTGTTTGAAGTCTAGTGTGATGATTTGTGGTGCCATGTGATCTGCTGGTTTTGGTCCACTGGATTTTTTTTCCATGAGCTGTAAGCCGTAATCATCAAGATTAAAACAAAAAAAGCTTGAAATATTTCACTTTATGTGCAATGAATTGAGAATATATGAAAGTTCCACTTTTTGAATTAATTTACAGAAAAAAATTACTTTCCCATAATATTCAAATGTTTTGAGGTGCACCTGTATATGTTATGATATTGCTTTCACTTGTGGCTACTGAACATAAATTTATGTCTATATCAAGATAAGCTGATCTGTAGCTTTTGTTTCTCTTATACTTGTGCTGAGTTTTACTAGTTTCTCTGAGCTTGTTTATATTAAATCCAGTAAAATATATATAAAAAACACTCTCGACCATGTAAACAGTTTGTAAACTGTAAAACTCCTTGTCATTCTTTAAATATTTAACATGTGAAATGTTACTTTGTTAGAAAACTAGATGGGTACTATGTACTAGACGTCCATGTACTAGAAAACTAATAATACAGAAGTTGTATGTGTTAATTAAATTTGCTGCTCCTTGATGATGGACCAAAAGATTTTCCACTTTTTAAAACATTGCACAGTCTCTAAAAGTCAAAACAGTATTTATCCATGTTTCTGTGCTTCCTTCAGAAATGGTTTCTCAAATCACAATTACAGTACAGCATTTCCTTTGCTGCTTGCAAAAATGTTTCTAACTATACACGACAAACACGAGAATAATTGACAAGTCACATGTATTTAGTGAGGTAGTGAAACTATTTAATTTTATGTAACATTTGGCAAAAGTTTTGATGGACATCGTAAAGAAAAGAAATAGTCAATGACACTACGGTGGTATAACATGAGCATGTGTAGAGCCAAGTTCCTTTGCTTGAACTATGCAACACAGTGTCTGCTAATCCGTTTTACTCATGGTGAGTAGTAAATTAAAGTGTGTGCTCAGTGTGTGGAGTGAGAGCCTGTGCATTCTCTCTCTTATTTAGCTTTTCTCTCCATCACTTTCTCTTTCCATCTATTTTACTTGGCTTGTACTCAATCTTTCCTGCACTGATACTGTGAGTGGCAGGTGTGATAAACTCAGAGAACCCGGTCGTGTGAGGCTGAGAGAATAACGTTGGGGCAACAGAGAAGCAGTCAGCTAAAAGCTTCACAATAAATGCAAGCTCCAGAGGACACTGAGGCCATGCTGACCCTGGACAATGGCAACTCAAACCTCTCCCTTCAGCCGTTGACAAGATACCGTAATGGGAAGGTAATCATCGAAGAAAAGCACCATCAAATATTCAAAAGCAGCCCTGGCATGGGGTTGATTAAATATCGACTCCTCTGTTCCGCTGTCATGCTCCACTTTGACTCCTCACACAAGCCCCTCACCCTTGGCTTGTTGTTATGCAGGAAGGCATGCAAGTTTTCCCCACCTCCCCCCCTTTAAACTGTACTTTTCCTGAGCTTAACTGAACAATTTCTTTGTATTGTTCCAACGATAAATATGAACAATGTTTAAAACTTTTTAAAATGTTTCACATAATTGGGCCCTAAAATCTATTTTGCTCTTCATAAAAAAATTATGGGATTTTAAACACAGTTGTTCCAGTGAGTCTTTAATTTAAAATTAACTTTGTTCATTCTTTGGTGCAATTTATGCAAAACAAATTAATTAATGCAATCATATAAGAGGACATTTATAATCTTTACTTATAGTGTTTCTATATAGAGATATAATTCTATATATAGAGAGAATTAAAGCTGTGACAAGTAAAGAATAGTTAGATATTCAACCTTCAGATATTTATTACTGTGACAAAATTAGTTCCAAAGAAAGACATTCTCTCTCTCTCTCTCTCTCTCTCTCTCTCTCTCTCTCTCTCTCCCTCTCTCTCTCTCCACCTATCTTTCTATAAGTAAGTAATTAATACTTCATAAGTAATAAGTAACAAGTAAATTGAAATGCACAGGTACATATATGGACATATATGGTACATAGCCAACTAAGGCTATGCAAATATACCTATATGATGCATTGTTAACCTATACAGCACTTCCCAAATATTCATCCCAAATGTTCATTCATTCAGCTTCGGTAACTGCTTTATTCGAATTAGAACACTGAGTAGTAATACACCATGAATATGATGCCAGTCCATCACAGAAACCCATGCTCAGGATCGACTCAGGGTTCCTTGAGCTGTGAGGCAGCATCGCTACCCACTGTGCCACTGGGCCTTAAGCTGAGAACATGATCCTGTCTCTGTACATTAGATGAACTGTTCAGTATATGTTAGCAGTTCAAAATGTGAATACACATGTTTAAATCAGGTCTAAAGCTTCTCTGAAGACCAAAGGCAGTCCAGCTCTTTAATCCTGATATATTGCCTGGTGTTTCCATTATTTTGTATATGCCTAGAAGGATTTGAAGACAGTTTTATTTGAAGCTGTTTCAAAGTCAGAGTATGGGCCCTATGATTAAATTTAAAGTGTATATGCTTGTGTGTTTGATTTCAAGATCAAATCCAGCACAGCAAAGTAAAGTAATATCCAGATAAATCTCACATGCTTGTTTCATAGTGTATTCCTGAGCGAGAGAGAGAGAGAGAGAGAGAGAGAGAGAGAGTGTGTGTGTGTGTGTGTGTGTGTTGAGGTGGGGGTGGAGGGGACTTTGGCGGGGACATGGACATTTTTAAAATTATTATTTTTATTATTATTTTTATTATTATTATTATTATTATTATTATTACAAAAAAAAAACTGTTTCTATTTAAAAACCTAAGAAACAAAATTACTAAGGTTAGGGTTAGGTTTAGGTGTAGGCATAGCATTAATTAGTTGCATTAATAATTTTGACAATGGAAGGTCCTCACATTGATAGTAAAATGAATGTATGCATGTGTGTGTATCTTTCACCAGGCAATTTTGCTCTGCAAGCTCCATTGTTCAACCATCCAAGTCTAAATCAAAGGTCTTATGCAATATACAGAACTTCTTGATTGCCTGACATCTTTAATTAAAATAAGCCTTTTTTTTAATTAAAAAAAAACAATTCAGGTGCTTTTCATGCTTTATTAAGTCCAGATCTCAGTACAATTTGCATTTGAAAATTGTCACTTCGACCCTAATATCTTCAATGTGTTACAGGTTGCGAAAACAGGAGTTTCATAGTCTTTTCATGAAGAATGTCTTTTTTGTGATTGGCTCTGATGTACTTCAAACATTCCTATTACCGATTGGACAGAAAGATAAGCGGGTTTACAGCATACTATATATATATCTTATCTTATCTTACACTGACAGTACGACTGGCACTAGGATCAAAACTGTACAGCATTTATACTTGTTATCCTTGAGATTGAGCTAATCTGGTACTTTTCCTCTGCATAGCCCTGTTGTTTGGGGGTAGTATAATGTTTCCTTTTCCTCTTCAGGCTGATATTTTTACAGTTTCAGCTTTGATATTTATTTCAGTCAATGATTTGTAAACATTTTTAGAATGACATTAAATCCCACTCTGCTCTTCTCTTTTCTTATCCGATGCTTTGTGCAAACACTCTGTTAAGAGGACTTGTGTATGTTTGCTGTCTCGTCTGTTACTAGCATCATGATCGGTTTGTTAACAGGATGTTTAGAAATCGTACATTCGTGAAGAGAAATCCTGGCCAGCTTCAAGCGTTGACCTGCGGACTAATTGCGAGTCCAGCATACGCATTCTCACAGGGTAATGTGTGTTAGGAAGTGGGAGGTCAGAGGGCCATGCTGACACATTGTCCCCTCCAGTGTGAACATAAACATTTTAGAAAGGCTTTGGACCAAATTAACTACTCTTAGGAAAGCACTGAGGACAGACAAAGATTTGTCTGTGAGCCTGTGTGGTTTCACAAGTGTCTAGAATGCCAATCCACTCTAAAAAAGGACACTTTGAAGGGCCATTTAAAATAATTAACCATGGTAGAAAGCAATCATTTTAACTAGGCTAGATATCCTAACTTATAACAACAAAGCATGTAACGGTTTACTCATACTGTGCACTTCTAAAAATGACAGTTCTCTATATGTAAACATACACAGTAAAAGTGGATTATTGATGGAAAACCTGACTCCAATATGCATGCAGTTAGCTTTCTCCTATGAGACCTTTCATTTATATAGCAATAGAAATGCCTCAATTGGTAATTTCATGGTTTATTTCTTACCTTCTGTTTATCAGACATATTTCTCTGTAACCTTATCCCACGGTAACTGCCATGTCTTTTGAACACATCCTTTGGTGTCAGTTTAACATCACCTCACTTCCTTTACGTTGACTTACAGAGAGCTGTGTGTGACTGACTGACCACAAACCCCCTGAAGTAGCTGTTGATATAGTGAATACACACAGGCTTAAACAGGATTGTGTATTTTTCCAGTCATTAAGCTGAATGGTTTCACCTCTCAGAGAAGCATATCATATCTCACACTGCACATCTTGTGAAAAGGATACAAAAAAAAGACAAACTGAGGAGTAGACATCTTGAAGGCCTGGGTGCAGCTAGGCAAAATGAGAGTTTTGGAAAAACTTACGGTGAATCCGAGGCAAATAGGAAATGACATACTCTTAAAACTAAGTAAGAGAAACACAAAAAAATTACATCATAAGTTACTCAAGATGAGGCACAAACTTAACATACTGGTTCTTGGCAGGAGAAATAATTTACAGGAGATTTTTACATATGCTGAGGGGAATGACTGGAGTCTTTGTCTTACAGACAGTTTTAAAAATTAGGTGCTGAAGTGTAGGATGATGTAAATCCATTTCCAGGTTCAGTATAAATGTGTATTACCTGTAGTTTTTCATTTGAGTACTTTCCCAGGATGTCCAGGTTTAACATTTATTTCAACAAACCTCTTACATCTGTTGTTCTGACTAAATTTGTGCTTAATGCAGAACTTCAGTGGCAGAAAAAAGCTGCTTTGAATGGAATTAAGTTCTTCATTTGAATAGAAACACTTCAGTTGAAACTCATGAACGCACTCATTACTGAATACTCAATTGTTCCCTTCCCTGAATATACAGAAATCTGTTTTTCAGAACCAAACATGAATTGTAAGTCACTCTATATTCGATATTCAAAGTTTCAAATACTGGAATGCCCTAGAGTGTTTTATTCCTCTTACACCGCAGCAATTTTTCAACTAATACAAATTTAATTTATTAAATAGAGACGTTTGTGTTTTAACAGTTTATAGTTACATTATGCGTTGTAGAACATCAGCTAATTCCTGTTATCACTGCAGCTATAGAAGCTGTATCTCTGTTTTCTCTCTCTGTTGAAGTTAGTAAGATAAATACAGTTCCCTCACTAATATTGGCATCTGTGGTAAATATGAGCAAAGAAGGCTGTGAAAAATTGTCTTTGTTGTTTAACCTTTTGATCATTTGTTAAAAAAAATAATAATTCACTGCTCTCATGGATATCAAACAATTGCAAACAAAAACACAGGTTTACCCCCCCCCCTCCAAAAAAGGCTTTTTTTTATCATTAGCCTTACAGTATGTAAGTCTGCCATACAAGTCCTTGTATGAGCTGTTAATATAACCCGCTCTACCAACTGAGCCACAGCCGC
>JAFFST010041571.1:0-14631 GCA_022414735.1 Noturus placidus | reverse complement strand
CACACCTGCACAGTAGGGGCACTGTGAGAGAGGGAATGCATTTCACACCTGCACACTAGGGGGTGATGAGCCAATGCGTTTCACACCTGCACACTAGGGGGTGATGAGCCAATGCATTTCACACCTGCACACTTGGGGTTGTTGAGCCAATGCGTTTCACACCTGCACACTAGGGGGTGATGAACCAATGCGTTTCACACCTGCACACTAGGGGGTGATGAGCCAATGCGTTTCACACCTGCACACTAGGGGGTGATGAACCAATGCGTTTCACACCTGCACACTAGGGGGTGATGAGCCAATGCGTTTCACACCTGCACACTAGGGGATGATGAGCCAATGCATTTCATACCTGCACACTAGGGGCACTGAGAGAGAGAGAATGTATTTCACACCTGCACACTAGGGGGTGATGAACCAATGCGTTTCACACCTGCACACTAGGGGGTGATGAGCCAATGCGTTTCACACCTGCACACTAGGGGCACTGAGAGAGAGAGAATGTATTTCACACCTGCACACTAGGGGCACTGTGAGAGAGAGAATGCATTTCACACCTGCACACTAGGGGGTGATGAACCAATGCGTTTCACACCTGCACACTAGGGGATGATGAGCCAATGCATTTCACACCTGCACACTAGGGGGTGATGAACCAATGCATTTCACACCTGCACACTAGGGGATGATGAGCCAATGCATTTCACACCTGCACACTAGGGGGTGATGAGCCAATGCGTTTCACACCTGCACACTGGGGGTGATGAGCCAATGCATGTCACACCTGCACACTGGGGGTGATGAGCCAATGCATTTCACACCTGCACACTAGGGGGTGATGAGCCAATGCATTTCACACCTGCACACTAGGGGGTGATGAACCAATGCGTTTCACACCTGCACACTAGGGGGTGATGAACCAATGCCTTTCACACCTGCCCACTAGGGGGTGATGAACCAATGCGTTTCACACCTGCACACTAGGGGGTGATGAACCAATTCGTTTCACACCTGCACACTAGGGGGTGATGAGCCAATGCGTTTCACACCTGCACACTAGGGGGTGATGAGGGGTCACATAAATTTTGGCGTATAGCACCACAATACAAACTGTTAGGAAGCACAGAAACTAACTTTTCTTATTGTATGTATATTTTACACAGAAAGGGAGGCAGAAAGTATTTTTTGTATATTTTTTTTTAAAAAACAGCACAATCCAATCATATAATGTAGTATTGGGACAAAACCTGAGTTTAATGTCCAAGACAAGCCCAATTTTTTTCCGTGGTGGAGGAACTTTTGATAAATGAAGTGACAGTTCAGTTTTTACTATCCAGTTATATTTATTACTGACATTATTATTGTTTCTGCTTCAAAATATCCATTCAAACAAAAATGAAGTATTTCAGTAAGAAATATACTTTATGTGACAACGGTTTGGTATGTGCAAATGGCACCTCTTAATGCATAAGTAACTGCACACCATTTTATCGGAAACAGGTGGGAGACAGCAAATATCGCAGCCTTTTTTTTTCCTTTTTTTACGCACTTTCACTTTGTCAATAACAGAAATTGATGGAACAGAAAATGGATGGAAACTTGGCAAATGATAACAAGAACTCAATATCCATTCTCTTCTCTCTTCCGGAATTCTATTCATCTGTGTTTAAACTGGTTTTCAAAATAGCTTTCTGTCCTATAGCATCACCAATCTCGCCCTTTAGTGCAGCAGCAATGTCTCTGGGCATGTGATCTAAAGCTCAAATCTAATTGGATGGCCCATTTTGTCGCCGAGTGACACTGGACAGCTTTATAGGGATCTATTGTTTCGATTCAGGAGTGTCATCAAATAAAAGTAGAGAAGGGGTACTTTATGCTGTTCAGTGTGCACAACTGTGCTATTTGATGTCAATCCATAAAAAGGGAAGGTGCTTCTAGCTGAGAAGACCACCCCAAGTTGAAGTTTGAGGCAAGAAAATACAAGTTGCAACCTTGCCTCAAACACAGCATTAGACCAACTATAAACAATCCATATAGGTGCACTCAATATAACACCATGACTAGCTATGTAGATAGTACACCATCCATCTTACTCCAATATGACCTTAACTGTCAATGCAGGTATTGTAATAGGGATTTTGATGATGAGAAGATTCTTATTCAGCACCAGAAGGCCAAACATTTTAAGTGTCACATATGCCATAAAAAGCTATACACTGGTCCAGGCCTGGCCATCCACTGTATGCAGGTGAGTATTGGTTTATATTTCT
Organism: Noturus placidus; assembly: GCA_022414735.1. Taxonomy (NCBI): domain Eukaryota; kingdom Metazoa; phylum Chordata; class Actinopteri; order Siluriformes; family Ictaluridae; genus Noturus; species Noturus placidus. The sequence continues at coordinate 12,361 of JAFFST010041571.1, read as the reverse complement.
ACACTGGTGCTTGAAGTTTTTGAACCCTTTGGAATTTTCTATATATCTGGAAAATATGATCTAAAACAGCAGATTTTCACAACTGCTACAGGTAGACAAAGAGATCCCGTTTAAACAATTGAGACAAAAGTATGCTTGGTCAGTTATTTATTGAGGAAAATGATCCTATATTACATATTGTGGCAAAAGTATGTGAATTTCTGGGATTAGCATCTAATTTGGCGGTGAAATTAGTCAGATGATTTCAATCAGTGTGGTGACAATCAGATGTGAGTGAGTGCCTGGTTTTAGCCAAAGAACAGGGATCTATCAGTCTGATTTTTACAGTACATGTTTGGGTGGAAGTGAGTCATCGCACCGAACAAAGATTTCTGAGGACTTCAGAATGAGAGTTGATGCTCAGCAGACTGGAAAAGTTTATAAAACCATCTCTAAAGAGTTTGGACTTCCCTAATCCACAGTCAGACAGATTGGACAAGTGAAGGAAATTCAAGGCAATTGTTTACCCTTTCAAAAGGAAGTCAGGGTAACTTCTAAACAGCTAAAGGCCTCTCTCACATTGTCTGTTAATGTTCATGAGTCCACCATCAGGAGAACATTGAACAACAATGGTGTGTATGACAGGGTTGCAAGGAGGAAGTCATTGCTCTCCAAAAAGAATATTGCTGCCCATCTGCAGGTTGCTAAAGATCACGTGGACAAGCCAGAAAGCTATTGGAAAAATGTCTTTGACAGATAAGACCAAAATAGAATTTTTAGTTTAGATGAGAAGTGTTGTTTGGAGAAAACACTTCATTCCAGCGTAAGAACTTTATCCCATCTGTGAAACATGTTGCTGGTGGTAAATGGTGCTTTACACTATGTCTCATTCACCCATTCACACACACACACACTCGCACACCAATGGTAGCAGAGCTGCCATGCAAGGCGCGAACTTGCCATCGGGAGCAACTTGGGGTTCAGTGTCTTGCCTAAGGACATTTCAGCATGTGGAGTGACGTGTGCCGGGAATCGAACCGCCAACCCTACGATTAGTGGACAACCCGCTGTACCACCTGAGCCACAGACACCACATGGTGGTGGTAGTATCATATTTGGGCTTGTTTTGCTGCATCTGGGACAAGATGACTTGCCATCATTGATGGAACAATGAGTTCTGAATTATATAAGCGAAACCTAAAGAAAAATATCAGGACATCTGTCTGTGAACTGAATCTCAGGAGAAAGTGGGTCATGAAGTAAGACAACAAAACTAAGCACACGGTAGTCGTTCCAAAGAACGGTTAAAGAAGACTAAAGTTAATGCTTTGGAATGGCTTAATCCAATAGAAATGTTGGGAAGGACCTGCAGCAAGACGTTCATGTGAGGAAACCCATCAACATCCCAGAGTTGAAGCTGTTCTGTACTGAGGAACGGGATAAAATTCCTCCAAGTCGATGTACAGGACTGAACAACAGTTACCGGAAACGTTTAGTTGCAGTTATTGCTGCACAAGGGGATCACACCAGATACTGAAAGCAAAGGTTCACATACTTTTGCCACTCACAGCTGTGTAATATTAGATCATTTTTCTCTGTAAATGAATGACCAAGTATATTATCTTTAGTCATTTTGTTTAATAACACAACTTTTTTTTTAACATACTTTTAGAAGTCCTCAAAGTAAACAAAAAGGGCCTCTTTTTGTCTACTTTTAGGACTTCTAAAAGTATGTTTAAAAAAAGGTTTTTGGTAATATTTATGCAGAAATGTAGAAAATTCTAAATGGTTCACAAACTTTCAAGCACCACTGTATAACTATGACCCCCTTGATGCTAGAATTAAAATGAAATGCTATTTTCTGCTGTGTTGAAGGTTCACAAAGAAACAATCGACGGTGTTCCCAATGCGATACCTGGAAGAACAGACATTGAACTGGAAATTTATGGGATGGAGGGTATTCCAGAGAAAGATATGGAAGAAAGGAGACGGGTGCTCGAGCAGAAAACACAGGGTAGTTTAGTTTAAACTTTTCTCACTTACCTTTTTATTTATACGTTATAAATCTACGCCTAATTCCCTTTCCATTGTTTTTGACTCAGAAAACCAGAAAAAAAAACAGAACCAAGATGACTCGGATGAGGATGATGATGACGAGGAGGCAGGACCCTCATTCCAGCAGGCAACAGCACAGCCTCCGGCTGCTTACGCTCCTATGGCACAGCCTGGAATGGCACCTGTGCCCACACCAGGGATGCCACCTGGGAGCTACTCAGGTGAGCCAAATAGTTTCTCACGGCTTTAATGATAAAAATATGGACTGGAATATCTTTTATTTAATGTGCATCTTGGTTGCCTGTTGGCCTCCTTACTATCTTCAAGCAGCAGTTTGAGTAAAGTCTTACATTTTTGATTAATTTGTGCCATCGTGATTTCTTTGCTAACTTTGTTCCGCACATGGTACTGTAGCTTTCTTTCGCATCTTTCCATAGCCTTTCTTTAATGGGAGATGTTGCGCTCTGTAAAATAATTGTTGTTGAAATTTACTATTGGATACTGTAGCTTTCTCAAATTCACCATTCCCTTTTGGGACTCTCTCACCTTTCTTGAACAACAACCAGAAAAAATAAAAAAACCAAACCCACCACTTTGTAGACTTTATGGAACCATTTTTTTCCCACTTCGTATATTGCTTTGTTTAAAATTAATGCACTTCACGATCTAGATTAATGGAACTCTGAAGCCTCCTACTACACTTCACCCACAGGTCTACAGTCTGGCTGATGGTAGAACGATTTTTACTTGCTGAATTAATTAGTGCATAATTGAAGTACAGTCTATATCTGTTGTATGCCAGCAGAGAACTTTATATCCCATAGCTGAAATGTTGGCCATTAACTTTACAAACTGCTACATTGCAGGCTTTGTTATAAGAGGCTAATGCATTACAGGCTGTGTCTGTGTCTTCTACGCCTAGTCAGTTCCAGTGAGTTCCAGGCAATCAAATCATGGACTTAGGAAGCACATTTCAGTTCTCACTTGCCCAGTGGGCTGTCTATGAATTTGTCATTCATCCACCCTGATAGAGGCTGGAATATAACTTGTGCTGTATGGACTATGTGCAGCAGCAAAGCTTGAATATTGCATTTGGTAGTGTTTTCTAGCTAGGGAAAATACACTTGCAGTAGGTGGCAGAGATTAACATGGTATTTTAATTGGTGCCCTTTAGGTGTCTATGCAATTTATTTTCCAGGAATGCCACCAATGATGCCTGCAGTCCCTCCAATGATGCCAGGGATGCCCCCAGTCATGCCAGGAATGCCACCTGGGTAAGAATTCACAGCAAGACATAATATTAAAGCAAATTCGGTCCCCTCTAAAAGCATTGAAATGGCAATTCTTTTGTTTTTACTATACACTGAAGACGTTTGGGTTTAGATCAAAAGATGAGGGACAATGGATCAGAATTTCAACTTTCATTGCATGATATTTACATCCGGATGTGTTAAATAACTTTGAACATGGTACCTGGTAACATGGTTTTGTTTGAGGTTTCTTTTTCCAGTGATCAGAAATATTGGAACATGTGAATGACCGGTGTTTCTTTTTGCCCAGCTGTCCCCTGTTAGAGTGATTGTTTGAACAATTAATGCCTGAAGTGTCTACTCTTGGTTTGAGCCCTGGGTTTCGCCTGTGAAAAATGCATTAGTGAGACGTCTATTGGAGAAAAACAAGCTATTTTGAAGCTGAAAAAAGAGGTACAATTGATCAGAGCAATTGCAAAAGCATTAGGCATAGACAATACAACGATTTGGAAAGAAAGAAACCACTGGTGTACTAATAACCCGACAGGGACCAGGTCAACCAAGGAAAACAATAGCCGTTCATAACAAGCATTTGTAAGACCTATGAAGAAAAACCCAAAAACAACAGTCAGTGACATCACTAGCAACCTCCACAGGGCAGGGATGAACGTGTCACAATCCACCGTTCGAAGAAGACTTTGAGAGCAGAAATGTAAAGGCCATGCCGCCAGATTGGAATTCACAACGAAATACAGAGACGAGCCACAAAAGTTCAGGAACCAAGATGAACCTCTACCAAAGTGATGGAACGGCCATAGTGTGGAGAAAGAATGGATTTGCTCATGATCCAAAACATTCAAGCTCATTAGTCAAGCATGGTGGAGGTAGTGTCATGGCTTGGGCTCGCATGGCTGCGTCTGGAACGGACTCACTAATCTTTATTGATGTAACTCATGATTGTAGCAGCAGAAGGAATTTAGACATATACAGACAAAATCTGTCAATTTACAGAGCCGTGTATCTAATCTAATGTGGAGGAACTTTATCATGCAGTAAGAGAATGACCCAAATCACGCTGCAAACACAACAAAGGATTCATCGGGGAAAAGTGGAAGGTTTTAGTCTGACCAAGCCAATCACCAGACCTTAACTCAATTGAGCAGAATTTCACCTCCTGAACAGGAGACTGAAGGGAAAAATCCCCTCAAACAATCAACTGAAAGGCTGCGGTAAAAGCACCACAAAAGCAGGATGTAACAGTTTAGTGATGTCAGTGAATATCAAGACATTCAAGCTGAAATTCTGATCTTTTGTCTCATTCATCTTTTGATCTCAAACCTTTAATATATTCAGTGTATAGCAAAAACACAAGAACTTGCTGTTCCATTACTTTTGGAGGAGATTGTATGCAGCATGTATACTATTAATGTCACTGTAGTCCTGTTGTAGTTGCCTTCCCTCCATTCTGTGATTGGAAAAAAAAACTCTGTTCCTTTGCTTTTTTTTTCCACAGCATGATGCCCATGGGTGGGATGATGCCACCTGGACCAGGAATGCCTCCGATGATGCCAGGCATGCCACCAGGTTCAATAGCTCCTTACTGACTCTATCATAACAGTAGAACAAATTGTCATCAAGCTTGTCCTATATGAAATGCAACCGTGAAATTAAAGTGAAATTAATTTACGTAGGCTTAATAGAAAATTGTGACGAACCTCTATGATTTGATGCTCCTGACAGGCATGCCCCCTCCTATGGGTCATCGTCCAGGTATGAACCACATGCCACAGGCTCCTGCCTCCACCACGTCAGGCATGATCCCAAGAGCAGCCACACCTGCAGCCACAGTGGCTGCTCCACAGCCTGTTGTCACCAAGCCCTTGTTCCCTAGTGCAGGACAGGTGTGTCTACACTTCTTTTTTTGCTATATTTTGAATAATCCTTGATAACTGGAGATACGGACACCTAGCTTAAGTTATTATAATTGTAGGATTCACATACAGACTTCACAATGATGCACAGTATTCAATAGTTTAGGGTGTTTTTTTATTAGCTGAATAAATGCTTGTCGAAGCCTGATAACAATTAAGATTAAAGGAATGAATTTTGGTAGCGAAGATTAGTAGCTTGCCATGTTTCAGACACCTTTCACAGGGTACGTGAAAGTACATTGTAAGCACACAACTGATTTGTGAGAGCATGAAACGCAGTGAAGTCATTGATGCAGCTGTGTTGAGGTGCTCTTTGCTTTTTCTCCATGCTGCAGATGGGGACTCGAGCTCCCAGCACAAGCTCGGCCTCCTCCAGTATGGACACTTTGTCAGCACCCTCTAAGCCGCTGTCGCAAGTACGCAGCAGCCTGCTGACCTAGTGAAACTAGGCTTTTACAAAACTATTCATGGCTAGCAGCAGATATACTTTTGCACTTGTATGCACAGCGCTTATCTCTATAATGTTTATTCCCCAGTCTCTTATCCTTTTCCACTGATAGGGTGCCGGTGCCTTTTACTGCAAAAAAAAAATGCTTGGTTCCTACAACAAAATGCTGCTGGTCTGGAACCCAGAAGGCAGGGTCTTTGTGGGTTTGCTGGTTCCAGCACCTTGTCAGTAGAAAAACAGTAGCAAGTGCAGCCTTTGAGGATCACAGCACTGCACAGTTTATTGTTTTCCTGCTGTAAAAAACCCAAACACTAACTTGCAAATGCTCCTCATAAAATAAGCTGTTTAGTGTCATGGCCCTCCAGTGCCAGACATGGGTAACAGGAATGTTCATCATGTATGCTATTAGATGTTTTTGTGATTCTGTCTCATTTGGGACTCTTCTGTGTCTCCAGGCTCAGCAGGGGGTGCCTGGGGCAGCAGTGGGGCTTTCAGCCTCCTCGTCTGCTGCTCCCAAAGCCACATTCCCAGCCTACAGCCAGCCTGCGCCCTCTGCTGCCAACACAGGCACTGTGGCCAAACCTGCGACCCCCATTACAAGTAAGCCTGCCACCCTTACCACAACCAGTGCAACCAGTAAGTTGATCCACCCTGATGAGGATATCTCTCTGGTAAGTGTCCATATATGGCTCCACCCTTGTAAAGTAAGTAGTGAAATCAGAATGTAATGTTACTAATTTAAGGTATCATGAGTGCTATTACATTTTAGGCATGTCTTATCCACTGTATCTTAAAATATTATTTAGCTTGAACAGCATGCAATTGCTGTCATGCCTAATTGCGCTTTTTGTGTCCGCGTGTGTGTCCGCGTGTGTGTGTGTGTGTGTGTCAGGAGGAGCTGCGTGCTCAATTACCACGCTACCAGTGTAAGATCCCTAGTACAGCGCAGGTGCACATCAGCACTCCTCCTGTTGGGCCAATGGGAGGTGTGATGCCTGCTCAGCAGGGTGGTGCTTCACAGCAGCCAGGAACCAGGCATCCCATGCATGGTACAATCCCTTTTTTGATTTATTTTCATATGACGTAGGAGATGAATATATGTAATTACTGTTATGAGTAATTTGACAATGTTGCATTACTAGTTTGTAATTTGTTGCATTTTGTTATTTTTATTAGGGCCATATGGTACCCCATCCCAGGCAGTGCCTGGCTATGTGCCAGGGGCAATGTCACCTTACGGGCAAGGCCCCCCAATGGTTCCTCCTTACCAGGGAGCTCCCCCAAGGCCGCCCATGGCCATGAGGCCTCCTGTAATGTCCCAGGGAGGCCGTTATTGAAGCTCAAACACCAGTCTCCTATAGGTTTGGTGATTCAAGCATTTTCTCATGTAATGGTGTGCTTAAGAAGACAGATCATTAAGCATAATTGTAATTCAATTTGTTTAGTAAGGGAAATGGGGAAAAAGCACTGGTTTATGCATGACACTTTGAATTTTGCATAGTTTTTATTTGGACCTCTATGTTGCCGATTCTATAGTGTGGCTTTTTTCCTCCCCCTATGTTCCGTTTAGGTTTTTAGAAGTGAAGTTTAGTAAATATGGTTCGTAATAATTTGAAGCGGCTGGAGTAACGTGAACAGTACTGCACCTTTTATCAAGGCAAGTCTTTGTAATCATACTACTGTACTAAACAAATTAAGCCTTCACAGCACCTTTAGGTGCTGTTGGACTTCATGTCCCCAGCTTTGCTTGGTGAGGGCTTCAGTTAGCTATAACTGGTTTTTGTATGCCTGCTTATCCTTACCTACTTAGGAAATCATACAAGTAATAGCTGATGTGAAAAGTGTCTGTATTATTATGTAAACTGTAATAAACGGTGTTGAAAACCTAAGACTCTTTCTTCATGACAGAGGGAAGGATCTATACAAAGGTTTGTACTGGCTGCATGATTGCAATAATGTGTCAGCAATGGAGTGTCTTCTGTTCACGACATCAACCTAGTCATCCACACTCATTTTAATTAACCCATACAATAGTGTCCTTTTTAACACCTGGCTTAATGAAGAGAACACAGTGTCAAGGGAAAGAAAAAAAAAAGAATATGGAAGGCTTTTGTCTCTTGTCAAATTCAGTGTGTCATATTCATTGAAGTAAGTCACACTCGAAGACCTTAATGCACATTCACTGTGGGGGGAGAATGGATAATTCTAGTGTGTGGTCACAGAGGGGTTGAGACTAATGTGGTTTTGGTTGTCTAGCTTGGGTGTGATTGGGCGGGGGTGAGGGGTGTAATTTGAAACAGAAGTTCTTTGGACCCAGGTGACTTTGTGTGTTGCTAAACTGAGGATCTTTCTTCTCCCTGTAGCGATGCCATGGGACCGGCTGAGGTTGAGTCTCACTGGTGCCCTGTTCAGGCTGAGGCAAGTCTCATATTTTTCTCTTTAAATTCTTACGAGCGGGGGGCCCTCACAGCCTCATGGCTGTTGGATTCCAATGTCCCCAAACTTGTAGCAAGTTTGGTGATGGCCCCTGTTATTATTCACATTAGAGAAAACCTTTAACTAACCTCTTCTGCTTTTGTTTCCGAAGTTCAGAGGTGGGAACAAGTAACAAGTAAGTTTCAAGTCTTGATAATCGAGTCCCGAGTTAAGATAGAGGAGTCCGAAATCCTGAACAAGTCAAAATGCGTTCCTTCCCAAATCGAATAACATTAACAAAGTCGGTGTGTAGTGTATTAAAGCCATGGTTAAAATATTTAACTGTTAACAACAGAATAAATAAAAATGTATTTTTTTAACCACACCTAAAATGACACGTAATGATTTTTTAAAAAAAGAACAAAAGTAGTGTAAGCAAATTTTCAGGTGAATTGGAATTGACCCTGCAGTGGTATATGGCATTAAAGGCACTTATTCGTTTGCCTTCGCTTCACGAAGTCCGAAATTTAACCCTTTGTAACTTCACTCTTGCTTTTCAGAAACCTATAATATGCATCTTACACACTAAAGTAATAGTAATATTGCTTTGGGATGTGAAACTCCAGCCCTGCAGATATTAGTTTTTCCTCTTCTAACACCAATTATAGGCCATGAAGGTGTCTGTGAGCCTGATGAGTTTGTCCAGGTGTGTTCAAATATAGATTAAATATAAAACCCTCCAGAACTGGAGTCTGACACACCTAAATTAATAGTATTTATCAACACTACTTGGTTGGTAAATAGCTTAACTTTAAGGTAAAAGTAATGGTGCTGTCCTTTAGGAATTGTGGTTAAAATCTTTCCTACTGTCCAACACGACCAACATACAAATGTATTAGACAAATTATTTTACTTACCCCTGGGATTGCTAAAAGCAGATCCTTCTTCCCTGATATTGGTCAACTTGAATGCTCCAGCTTTCTTAGGTCATCAGATAGAACTGGCACTTAAATAACCACTAAAACGTAGATTTCTTAATTATTTGTGTCGGTCTAACCATACTGTTCTTTATGTAGCCTCTAAGGACAAATGAGTTTGGAGGTAATGCTTGAACCAAATTTTTTACCAACGTTTATTGTTAACGGTGTAGACTTAAAGTTGCTAGTTCTTGGTAGCATGTTTCAACCTGCTCAAGTGTACCTTTTATTTAAACACTGGTATCATCCCTCCATGAGGGGCAAAAGCTAATGTTATTGGTGTTCGTCAAGTAGTAAGTTTAAATCATTTTTTAGTCGAGTCTTTCGACATTTTAATTTGTCACTTCTCCAAGCCATTTGACTTGAGTCCACTCTTCTGTTACCCAGTTCTCCAGGTGGTTCTAGTGACTAGCAGATGTAATGTACTAATTCTAACTTTCCTGCAGTCCTCAAACATATTTTTTTTCACCCGGTATTCAGGTACGTGGTGCCTGTATTAGAGCAGGCAGGTATATTGAAATTTACAAAAACTCGATGCATAAGCACAACCCAAAGCTAATTTCTAAGCTTAGGTACGATGCAGCCAATAAAATATTTTTTTTAAACGGCACTAAAGGAATACTCACTTGTACAGTACGCCCTAGCAATTTCTTGACGATAATACATGACGTTTGCAGTGCTGTTTGTTGGTCTTGCTCTGCCTGTTTGTTTTGCATCAGATCTGACCACATTACCTGTTGTAGGTAAGTGTCACTGTCACGGGTTAGTCTTTTAAATGGCATATATACACAGTACACACACACACATATATATATCATACACACATACACATGCATGTTAGGCTGATTGGTGTGTCTAAAGTGTCCGTAGTGTATGAATGTGTGTGTGTGTGTGTGTGTGTGTTTGTGCCCTGTGATGGACTGGCACCCTGTCCGGGGTGTACCCCGCCTTGTGCCCGATGCCTCCTGGGATAGGCTCCAGGTTCCCCCGTGACCCTGAAAAGGAGTAAGCGGTTGAAGATGGATGGATGGACACACATACACACACACACACACAACACAGTGTAAAAGTCTTAGGCACCCCTTTTTTTTTTTTTTTTTTTTTTTTGTACAAACGTTTTTGATTTTTTTTTATGTTGATGTCTATATTATCAAGTCAGTACAAAAAACATTTTAGGTTCCCAAACATTAGTTTTCTAGAAAAATGAAATGTTACAGTAAAATATTTGTCATTAAAGAAAGCAGCATATTACGTAAGAGACCACTTTTCAAACCAAAACCACCATGAAGGCTGCTGGGTTTCGCCGCAAAAATAAGAAGCGAGTGCGACAGTCAAAGTCTCCAGAAGAACCGTGGCTGGATCTGCAACATGCTCAATAAAACTTACAGCTCACTTCCTTATAAGACTGCACTAATTGTACCGGAGACTACTATTTAAAAAAATTTTTACGACCGTTTATTGCTCTTTACAGTATTGTTTTCTTTTTTTTAATGTAGATATTTTAAATTAATTATTTTGAAGGCATCTTTGCTCTGCAGCATTTCTTTGAACTTGCCTAAAACTTTTGCACAGTACTCTCTCTGTGTGTGTGTGTGTGTGTGTGTGTGTGTGTGTGTGCTACTGCTGGATTACATTAGACTTACTGTGGACTAGAGCAACTTGTATAACTGTAGAAAAATGAGCTCGGTTGCATTCCTGTAATGGTCACTTTACACCACAAGTGCAACTCGAATTGAAATACATGTTTAAACTTGATTTGAATGTTTGTTGTCTGGTTAGTTTAGTGGGAGAGATGGCCAACAGTATTTTGTGTGGAAATTTAGAAATGACCATTTTTGACCTCGAGACGCTACACTTGAATCTGGTTTTTTAACAAGAATTGATGTGTACTCCAGTTAGATGCCTTTTCTCATGATTTAACCCTCGTGCATCCTTATGGGCATTTTTTTTTTTTGTCTTTTTCGTATTTGTCTTTTATTTGAATCATTTTGTCTGTGTTAATGCAAACAGCATATCATTTTGCAAAAGGTGTATTTTTATAGGAATTTTAATATTTCACGCTCTTCTGCTTTCATAAATGTATTTTAATCTAGGTACACTAAATGGTTCCACTCAGGACCTTGAGGATGTCCCCATTGAAACCCATTCAGACTGCAATATGTAATCCCAGTGCCGTTTAAGCATAAAATCATGCATTGTGTTAATAGGCTTTTATTTTGTTGAAAAGGTTTCAAAACATAAAAAAATAATAATAATTCTGAAATGTTTAGCCTTTTTCTGATTGTGCTGTATTATAGAGCGCTGCAGACCAGCTGAATAAACGATGCAGCTATAACTGTGTGTGTTTGTATGGATTTCAGAGGTGTGTGTGTGTGTGTGTTTGTATTTCAGGTGTGTGTGTGTGTTTGTATGGGTTTCAGAGGTGTGTGTGTGTGTGTGTGTTTGTATTGGTTTCAGAGGTGTGTGTGTGTGTGTGTGTGTATGGATTTCAGAGGTGTGTGTGTGTGTATTGGTTTCAGAGGTGTGTGTGTGTGTGTGTGTTTGTATGGTTTCAGAGGTGTGTGTGTGTGTTTGTATGGGTTTCAGAGGTGTGTGTGTGTGTGTTTGTATGGGTTTCAGAGGTGTGTGTGTTTGTATGGGTTTCAGAGGTGTGTGTGTGTGTTTGTATGGTTTCAGAGGTGTGTGTGTGTGTGTTTGTATGGGTTTCAGAGGTGTGTGTGTGTGTGTGTGTGTGTATGGTTTCAGAGGTGTGTGTGTGTGTATGTATTTCAGAGGTGTGTGTGTGTGTGTTTGTATGGGTTTCAGAGGTGTGTGTGTGTTTGTATGGGTTTCAGAGGTGTGTGTGTGTGTGTTTGTATGGGTTTCAGGGGTGTGTGTGTGTGTTGGATTTCAGAGGTGTGTGTGTGTGTGTTTGTATGGATTTCAGAGGTGTGTGTGTGTTTGTATGGATTTCAGAGGTGTGTGTGTGTGTTTGTATGGATTTCAGAGGTGTGTGTGTGTGTTTGTATGGGTTTCAGAGGTGTGTGTGTGTGTTTGTATGGGTTTCAGAGGTGTGTGTGTGTGTTTGTGTTTGTGTGATTTCAAGGTGTGTGTGTTTGTATGGGTTTCAGAGGTGTGTGTGTGTGTGTTTGTATGGGTTTCAGAGGTGTGTGTGTGTGTTTGTATGGGTTTCAGAGGTGTGTGTGTGTGTTTGTATGGGTTTCAGAGGTGTGTGTGTGTGTGTGTGTTTGTATTGTTTCAGAGGTGTGTGTGTGTGTGTTTGTATGGGTTTCAGAGGTGTGTGTGTGTGTGTGTGTTTTTGTGGTT
>JAFFST010041565.1:13584-25144 GCA_022414735.1 Noturus placidus | reverse complement strand
ATGTGTGATGAGGGTGATTGATGTGATATGTGTGATGGGGTGATTGATGTGATATGTGTGATGGGGTGATTGATGTGATATGTGTGATGAGGGTGATTGATGTGATGTGTGATGTGGGTGATTGATGTGATATGTGATGGGTATGATTGATGTGATGTGTGTGATGAGGTGATTGATGTGATGTGTGATGGGGTGATGTGATATGTGTGATGATTGTGATTGATGTGATGTGTGATGGGGTGATTGATATGATGTGTGTGATGGGGTGATTGACGTGATGTGTGTGATGAGGTGATTGATGTGATGTGTGATGGGGTGATTGATGTGGTGTGTGTGATGAGTGTGATTGATGTGATATGTGTGATGTGTGTGATTGATGTGATGTGTGTGATGGGGTGATTGATGTGATGTGTGTGACGAGGGTGATTGATGTGATGTGTGATGGGGTGATTGACGTGATGTGTGATGTGTGTGATTGATGTGATGTGTGTGATGGGGTGATTGATGTGATGTGTGTGATGAGGTGATTGATGTGATGTGTGATGGGGTGATTGACGTGATGTGTGTGATGGGGTGATTGATGTGATGTGTGTGATGGGGTGATTGATGTGATGTGTGATGTGTGTGATTGATGTGATATGTGATGGGTATGATTGATGTGATATGTGTGATGGGGTGATTGATGTGATATGTGTGATGAGGGTGATTGATGTGATATGTGTGATGAGGGTGATTGATGTGATGTGTGTGATGGGGTGATTGATGTGATGTGTGATGAGTGTGATTGATGTGATGTGTGTGATGGGGTGATTGATGTGATGTGTGTGATGAGTGTGATTGATGTGATGTGTGTGATGGTGTGATTGATGTGATGTGTGTGATGGGGTGATTGATGTGATGTGTGATGGGGTGATTGATGTGATATGTGTGATGAGGGTGATTGATGTGATGTGTGTGATGAGGTGATTGATGTGATGTGTGATGAGTGTGATTTATGTGATGTGTGTGATGGGGTGATTGATGTGATGTGTGTGATGGGGTGATTGATGTGATATGTGTGATGGGGTGATTGATGTGATATGTGTGATGAGGGTGATTGATGTGATGTGTGATGGGGTGATTGATGTGATGTGTGATGGGGTGATTGATGTGATGTGTGATGAGTGTGATTGATGTGATGTGTGTGGTGGGGTGATTGATGTGATGTGTGATGAGGTGATTGATGTGATGTGTGTGATGGGGTGATTGATGTGATGTGTGATGGGGTGATTGATGTGATGTGTGTGATGAGGTGATTGATGTGATGTGTGATGGGGTGTTTGATGTGATGTGTGATGGGGTGATTGACGTGATGTGTGTGATGGGGTGATTAATGTGATGTGTGTGATGGGGTGATTGATGTGATATGTGTGATGAGGGTGATTGATGTGATATGTGTGATGAGGGTGATTGATGTGATATGTGTGATGGGGTGATTGATGTGATATGTGTGATGGGGTGATTGATGTGATATGTGTGATGAGTGTGATTGATGTGATGTGTGATGGGGTGATTGACGTGATGTGTGATGGGGTGATTGACGTGATGTGTGATGAGTGTGATTGATGTGATGGGTATGATTGATGTGATATGTGTGATGAGGGTGATTGATCTGATGTGTGTGATGAGTGTGATTGATGTGAAAAAAATAAACAGACAGACAGACAGATGGGTGGCCCAAGAAATAGAGAGAGAAACAGACATATAGACATATGGGTGTACAGAGAGATACAAAGACTGTCAGTCAGACAGACAGGCAGACAGACAGGTCATGGTGACCTAGTGAAAGGTTATTTGAGGTCACAAGAATGCTGTATTTTTGAAACACAAGTAAAGAATAAAGTTTTTATTTCAAAGCGAAGCGGCTGGACGAGAACGTGGAGGCGTTTAATTCAGTCTGTCTGCACTTTCAGTGTGCAGCGTCTGCGCGCGGCAGACATTTTTAGCCACTATTGATTTTGCCTAGCGCTTGAAAGAGTCATTTATTACAAAAGCTTACATTTTTATAAAGTGAACCACTTAACTGAGGACGTACATTAATCATACATTCTTTATGACATTTCCTGTCCTCTTTCTCTCCCTCGTTCTGTCTTTCTCTCTGTTTGTTGCTCTCTCCCTCTCTCTCTCCCTCTCTCTCTCTCTTTCTCTCTTGCTCTTTCTCTCTATCTCTTTCCCTCTCTCTCTCTCTCTCTCTTTCTCTCTCACTCTTTCTCTCTATCTCTCTCTCTCTCTCACTCTCCCTCTCTCTCTCTCTCTCTCTCTCGCCCTCTCTCTCTCTCTTCCTGTCAGAATAAATTATAAAAATAGAAATAACTGTGCTTCTGTTTCGAGCACCGTAAAAGCTCACATATTCACTCACCATCCTGAAAGTGTGGGTCAAAAATCTCGTCCTCCTTTTTCCCTTTTCTCCTCATCAGAAACTCTGTGATGTTAAAAGAGAAAGAAACTTTTCACTCTTTCTCGCTCTAGCAGCAGGTATTTTTATGTGTGCTTTTTGTGGTTTAATTACAGCAGCTCTCTCTCTCTCTCTCTCTCTCTCTCTCTCTCTCTCACACACACACACACACACACACACACACAGCATTATTTGTTGAGATTCTGATAAAATAAATAATAAAGACCGCTGCACCATTTGGGTGTGGGAGGTTCGTTAAAATATTCATGGACTGTATATTTGTAAGTGTAAATGGAGAACGGTGAGAAATCTCAGCGGCCAGGAAGAAATTTCATTTCAATTTAATATTTTATTTCAACTTAATATTTGAACAAAAGATCTAACAGTTAAAACAAAATAAAGACAATTTTTCACAGCCTTATCAAGGGTGCCAATATTAATGGAGGGAAATTGTATCTTGTATGTTCTGTTATATAGTTGCATGAAAATATTAATTTAAGGATTTAATATTTGCATACAGTATATTTGAATATTAATAAGTGTATGCTAATATCAAACTTCCTTTGTAGCCATGCAGGGAGCACATGCAAATAAACAAATAAGCAAACAAACAAACAAATAAATAAATATTGACCTCATGATTATAGCACAGATTTTATTTTATTAGTTTATTCAAATATTAGACACAAAATAAGGCAAAAAAATGACCATATAATCTGAATATTTAGCTAGTTAAAAATCAAATCCTGCAAAAGCTATAAGCTGTATCCATGACGACAGAAGAGGATTTCCACTGACTCAAGAACTTTGATTTATTTGAGTGTTTTTTGTTTTTTGTTTTTTTGTTTTTTTTTACAAATGAAAGCTACATTTTCTTTCATTTTTTTGCGAGGCCATAACCTCACACACCAAAGATCTCATCACCCCGTAATGTCTGGGTCAGTACTCAACATCCTGGGGCAGAGGTCTGAACATAGAGAACTTTCCCAGTAGCTGCACCTTCTGAACTCACAGAGACTTTGAGTTTTGTTCTCCTACACTGCACTCCGCTGTTATTATCACTATGCCAGAACATCCTGTTTATGGAGCTCTATTTGTGCAGAATGTTGGTTTAGAGATATAATTTTATAGCAGCTGTGTTAGTGTTCTGATAACTGATGGATTAAAAGCAGTTCCTGCCAGCAGACTCGGAGCTTTGGACCGGACTGTACACACTTCCTTCCAAAATGACACTCAGTCCTGATGAAAATGTCCTCTCACTGTCTTTTAGTTTTTCTCTCATCACGTCTCTGAAGCCGAGCGTGAAATGGGTTTACAGAGAGATTGAATGATGTAATACGGGCGTGAGGCTGAGAAACCAACCACGCTTTACTTCTCGGTTTGGAGATGAATAGTAAGCTGGATTTATCTTAGACATTGTTATAAAATATGTATGAAACTATCAATAGATGCATGGCAGATTAATGCAGTTAGGAGTTATAGATTAAACAAACAGCTCAGTCTGTACAGGAAGTATTAAAGTGGTGTGATTTTATTTATTTATATTATGTATAATTGTGATTTTAAAGTGTAATGCACCGTTATATCCTGATCATGAACTTTATAAGAAGTCTCAGCCTAGTCACTGATAGACTCATAATAATGGCATGTGATTGTAATATAAAGTTATTGGGATGTAATGGTTGTGATTTGAAAGCTTTTCTTCAGGCTGAATTATATGTTCGGCACATACAGGTGCAGGTAATAAAATAAGAATATCATCAAAAAGTGGATTTATTTCAGTAATTCCATTCAACAAGTGAAGCTGGTATAATGTAAATATTCATTACACACAGACTGATATGTTTCAAGTGTTCATTCCTTTTCATTTTGATGATTATAACTGACAACTAATGAAAACCCCAAAATCAGTATCTCAGAACATTAGAACATTGTGAAAAGGTTCAATATTGAAGACACCTGGTGCCGCACTCTAATCAGCTAATTAACTCAAAACACCTGCAAAGGCTTTAAATGGTCTCTCAGTCTAGTTCTGTAAGCCACACAATCATGGGGAAGACTGCAGACTTGACAGCTGTCCAAAAGATGACCATTGACACCTTGCACAAGGAGGGCAAGACACAAAAGTTCATTGCTAGAGAAGCTGGGTGTTCACAGAGTTCTGTGTCCAAGCACATTAATAGAGATGCAAAGGGAAGGAAAAGATGTTGTAGAAAAAAAAGTGTACAAGCAATAGGGATAACCGCACCCTGGAGAGGATTGTGAAACAAAACCCAGTCAAAAATGTGGGGGAGATTCACAAAGACTGGACTGCAGCTGGAGTCAGTGCTTCAAGAACCATCACGCACAGACGTATGCAAGACACGGGGTTCAGCTGCCGCATTCCTTGTGTCATTCCACTCTTGAACAAGACACAGCGTCAGAAGCATCTAAAGACAAAAAGGACTGGACTGCTGCTGAGTGGTCCAAAGTCATGTTCTCTGATGAAAGTAAATTTTGCATTTCCTTTGGAAATCAAGGTCTCAGAGTCTGGAGGAAGAGAGGAGAGGCGTTCCACAGAATCCACGCTGCTTGAAGTCCAGTGTAAAGTTTCCACAGTCAGTGACGGTTTTGGGTGCCATGTCATCTGCTGGTGTTTGTCCACTGTGTTTTTTGAGGTCCAAGGTCAACGCAGCTGTCCACCAGGAAGTGTTAGAGCACTTCATGCTTCCTGCTGCTGACCAATGTCATGGAGATGCTGATTTCATTTACCTACGGGACTTTTTACACCTGCACACAATGCCAAAGCTACCAGTACCTGGTTTAAGGACCATGGTGTCCCTGTTCTTAATTGGCCAGCAAACTCGCCTGACCTTAACCCTATAGAAAATCTATGGGGTTCCCAACAATGTTTCCCAACAATACAGAAGAGCTGAAGGCCGCTATCAGAGCAACCTGGACTCTCATAACACCTGAGCAGTGCCACAGACTGATCGACTCCATGCCACGCCGCATTGCTGCAGTAATTCAGGCAAAATGATCCCCAACTAAGTATTAAGTGCTGAGCATGCTCATACTTTCATCTTCATACTTTTCAGTTGGCCGACATTTCTAAAAATCCTTGTTTTGTATTGGTCTTAAATAATATTCTAATGTTCTGAGATACTGATTTTGGGGTTTTCATTAGTTGTCAGTTATAATCATCAAAATCAAAAGGAATGAACACTTGAAATATATCAGTCTGTGTGTAATGAATTACATTATACTAGCTTCACGTTTTGAATGGAATTACTGAAATAATTTTTGATGATATTCTAATTACATGACCATCACCTGTATACGTACTCAAGATACGTATGTAACCACGACCCAGGTCACGACAACAATCCCAACAACAGCCGGATGTTTATAAAGAGAGACACAGCGATCGTTAAAATAACACTGACATCACTGTGCATAGATTTGATAAACATTACAGTTCATCTAGTGGAGGTTGGCGTTAATCCTCTGCATGTACAGAGGATACACAGTGAGCGTGTGAATAACGCCGCTCGAGCCGTCGCTGCTTCTGAACAGTAGCTGTGTAGCTGTCTGAGCTGTAAGCTACAGTGGTGCTTGAAAGTTTGTGAACCTTTTAGAATTTTCTACATTCATGCATACATATGCCCTAAAACATCATCAGAACTTCATACAAATCTTAAAAGTTAAAGAGAACCCAACTAAAACATGTCTGTCTGTCTGACTGTGCATTGATGGAGTCCAGACTCTTTAGAGACGGTTTTGTGACCTTTTCCAGCCTGAGGAGCTTCAACAACACTTTTTCGGAAGTCCTCAGAAATCTCTGTTGTTTGTAATTTGTTAATTTCACCTTTTGTGAGGTGCACAAACTTTTGCCACTCTCAGATATGTAATATTGGATCATTAATAATAAATAACTGAGTAGAATATTTTTGTTTTTCATTTGTCTACTTTTAGGACCGATGATGTTCTAGGTCACATTTATGCGGATATATAGACCATTCTAAAGGGTTCACAAACTTTCAAGCACCACTGTGTAAAGCACTATTTAAGCAGAAAGTTAATAAGGGTGCTTTATAAGACACTCACACACACTCATACACACACTCACACACACACTCACATTTTATTTCAATGACTGTTTATTTTTGTTAATTTCCATAATTTTGTCAAAGATTTAACTGGAATTGTGGCGTGTGGGAAGGTACAGGTCTGCAAACAATCTGGTGCTTTTGGTGGAAAAGAACATGTCAGAGACCTTGATGTTGAGAGTTAAGAAAGGATCATACACACACATACACACACACACACACACGCACACACACTGTATATCAGAGTATGTGTCTGTGTGTATGCATGTGCATGTGTGTATGTGTGTGTATGCGCGTGTGTGTTTGTGTTTGTGTGTCTGTGTGTGTGTGTGTGTGTGTGTGTGTGTGTGTGTATGCAGCTCGAGGTGTGCATCTCAGTTCCGAGAAGTTTGCTGGAACAGAAAGGTCAGCTTCCCGCCTCAAGCAAATCATCAGCCGACACTGGAAAGGTCACAAAGTGTTTCTGTTCACATCACCTTCAGAGACGAGAGAACTATAGCTTATACAGCACGCCTCTTCTCTCTCTCACACACACACACACACACACACACACACACACACACACACACACACACACACACACACACACACACACAGTTATTTAGCTGTTTTTATCCAGGTGAGAAATCTTTCTGCAGGTCTGGAGTAGCTGTTGAACTTCCTACACTCTCATGTACTCTAAAGTCTTAAAAGGTTTATTATTTTGGTTTATCCTTTAGCGGAACCTGTAAAGATTGTGTCTAGAACCCTGCACTCCAAGTGCAACAACTTTAGGAGGCTAGATCCACTGATCATCCCTAGAACTAGGTGTTAAAGTTCAGAGTATGATGATCGAGACAGGACAAAATGGCAGATTTTAATATTTGTAAGCAGCTTTGGATGAGGCACAAGGTCAGGGGCCTTGACGGACCAGACTTGGGTGACAGAGGCTGGCTCTGGGGATGTGGAATGTCACCTCTCTATGGGGGAAGGAACTGGAACTTGTGCGGGAGGTGGAGCTGGAACTGTACTCCTGGATAGGGGATGGGCAGGTGTGGGAATACTCACAAGTCCCCGGCTGAGTTACATTGGAGTTTACACCGGTGGACGAGAGGGTCGCCTCCTTACACCTACTGGTTGTCAGGGAAGAAACTCTGATTGTTGTCTGTGCATATGCACTGGACACCAGTTCAGAGTACTCGGCCTTCATGGAGACCCTGAACAGAGTCCTGCATGGGGCACCAGTAGGGGACTCCATAATTCTGCTGGGGGACTTCAACATGCATGTGGGCAATGATGAAGATACCTGGAGGGGTGTGAGTTGGAGGAATGGCCTCCCTGATCTAAATCCGAGCCGGCATTTGTTATTGGACTTCTGTGCTAGTCATGGACTATAACGAACACCATGTTCGAACATAAGGATGCTCATAAGTGTACATGGTACCAGAGCACCCTAGGCCGAAGTTCGATGATTGATTTTGTAATCGTATCATCTGATCTGAGGCCGCATGTTTTGGACACTCGGGTTAAGAGAGGGGCGGAGCTGTCAACTGATCACCATCTGGTGGTGTGTTGAATCAAGGGGTGGGGGAAGACTCTGGACAGACCGAGAATGCCCAAACTGGTAGTGCGGGTGAACTGGGAACGTCTGGAGGAGGCCCCTGTCCGTGAGATCTTCAACTCACACCTCCGGCTGAATTTTTCTGGCATCCCTGTGGAGGTTGGGGGCATTGAACCTGAGTGGACAATGTTCAAAGCCTCCATTGCTGAAGCTGCGGCAGAGACACCGGTGGTCAGAGAAGCCGTCCGACTGAAAAAGGAGGCCTTCCGGGATGTGTTATCCTGGACGACTCTGGAGGCAGTTGCAGGGTAACAGCAGGCCAGAAGGGCTGCAGCTTCTGCTGTGTAAGAGGCAAAGCAGTGGTTGTGGGAGAAGTTCGGAGAGGACATGGAGAAGGACTTTTGATTGGCACTAAGGTGTTTCTGGAAAACAATCCACCACCTCAGCAAAGGGAAACAGGGAACCATCCAAGGTGTGTACAGTAAGGATGGGGCGCTATTGACCTCAACTGAGGAAGTAATTGCACGGTGGAAGGAACACTGTGAGGAACTCCTGAATCTGACTAACATGCCCTATATCGTAGAGGCAGAGGTGGAGGCTGATGGGGGAGCATCGTCCATTTCCGTGGTGGAGGTCACTGAGGTAGTCAAACAACTACACAGTGGCAAATCTCCGGGGATTGATGAGGTCCGTCCAGAAATGCTGAAAGCTCCGGGTGTGGAGGGGATGTCTTGGATGACACACCTCTTTAACATTGCATGGAAGTCGGGGACAGTGCCCAAGGAGTGGCAGACCAGGATGGTGGTTCCTCTGATTAAAAAGAGGGACCAGAGAGTGTGCACCAATTATAGGGGTATCACTTCTCAGTCTCCCTGGTAAAGTCTACTCCAAGGTGCTGAAACAGAAGGTTCGGCCGATAGTCGAACCTCGGATTGAGGAGGAACAATGTGGATTCCGTCCTGGTCGTGGAACAATTGACCAGCTCTTTACTCTTGCAAGGATCTTGGAAGGGGCCTCGGAGTATGCCCATCAAATCTACATGTGTTTTGTGGATCTGAAGAAGGCGTATGACCGGGTCCCCAGGGGTCTACTGTGGGAGGTGCTGAAGGAGTATCGGGTGAGGGTTTCCCTTCTTAGGGCTATCCAATCGCTGTACACCCAAAGCGAGAGCTGTGTCCGTATGCTCAGCAAAAGGTCGGACTTGGTCCAGGTGTCGGTTGGTCTTTGCAAGAGCTGTGCTTTGTCATCAATCCTGTTTGTGATATTCATGAACAGGATATCAAGGCATAGTCATGGTGGGGAGGGGTTGCGGTTTTGTGACCTGAGGATCTCATCGTTGCTTTTTGCAGATGATGTGGTCCTGACTGCATCATCGGTCCGTGACCTCCAGAACTCTTTGGATCGGTTCGCAGCCGAGTGTGAAGTGGCTGGGATGAGGATTAGCACCTCTAAATCTGAGGCCATGGTTCTCAGTAGGAAACCGATGAAATGCCTACTCCGGGTAGGGAATGAGAACAAAAGTCAAGTGAAGGAGTTCAATTACCTCGGGGTCTTGTTCATGAGTGAGGAGACATTGGAGTGGGAAATTGGCCGGAGAATCGGAGCAGCGGGAGCGGTATTGCAATAGCTTTACCACACCATTGTTACTAAAAGAGAGCTGAACTCTCGATCTACCGGGCAATTTTAATTCCTACACTCACCTATGGTCATGAAGGTTGGTTAGTGACCGAAAGAACTAGATCGTGGGTACAAGCGGCCGAAATGGGCTTTCACAGGAGTGTGGCTGGCCTCTCCCTTAGGGATAGGGTGAGAAGCTCAGCTATCTGAGATGAACACAGAGTAGAGCCACTGCTCCTTTGCATTGAAAGGAGTCAGTTGAGGTTGTTCGGGAATAAAGAGAGGGAATAAAGAGAGAGAATAAAGATAGAGAATAAATAGAGAGAGAATAGAGAGAGAGAATAAAGAGAGAGAGAATAAAGAGAGAGAGAGAGAATAAAGAGAGCGAGAGAGAGAGAAAGAATAAAAGGAGGGAACAAAGAGAGAGAATAAAGAGAGAGAAAATAAAGAGAGAGAATAAAGAGAGAGAATAAAAAGAGAGAGAATAAAGAGAGGGAATAAAGAGAGAGAGAGAGAGAGAGAGAGAGAACAAAGAGAGAGAATAAAGAGAGAGAATAAAAAAAGAGAGAATAAAGAGAGGGAATAAAGAGAGAGAATAGGGAGAGAATAAAGAGAGGGAATAAAAAGAGACAGAATAAAGAGATAGAGAATAAAGAGAGAGAGAATAAAGAGAGAGAATAAAGAGAGAGAGAATAAAGAGAGGGAATAAAGAGAGAGAATAAAAAGAGAGAGAATAAAGAGAGAGAATAAAGAGAGAGAATAAAAAGAGAGAGAATAAAAAGAGAGAGAATAAAGAGAGAGAATAAAGAGAGAGAGAATAAAGAGAGAGAATAAAGAGAGAGAGAATAAAGAGAGAGATGGAGAAGGAATTAATTTTACAAACATTAAAACAACTAAAACTGGATAAAAACTCTGATTGTAATTAACACATAACTGTACTGGTCGCGTGGTATAATTATATAATAATAATTGCTGTTGTATAAGGATAATAAAACACGTGAGCTCATATAGTTTAACACTGACTCAGCACTGCCCCTAGTGGTACTCTGTGTTGGAATATAAATCCCGGATGTGAATGTAAAGTGTGTGAGATGCCATGACCTCGAACACATTCTCCTTGCTCTCAGTAGATGTTTATTCCGCTCAGCTGTCTGACTCTCTCACTCTCTGAGCATCTTCTGATAAAGTCAAGGCCAGGTGAAGAAAAACACGCTGCACAGAACAGAAAGCAACAACTTTGAAGGAAATGACTCAGAACATGACGAGCATAGCGGACAAATAAAGAATAGAATTAAATATATAGTTCTGTTACAAATACCATGTTGTGCTCTAGGATAACAGAAACTAAGCTTGTTAAAAAACACTTTTCTAAACATTTCTTTTCAAGCCGTGTTTCTGTGCAGCAATAAAGAGACACATCTTTCACAAATCCTCTCCATGTTAGCAGCGCTAATTTAATCACAGATAATAATCCGCTAGATCATTAGCAATTACAGATATTTATACTTCAGTATTGGTAAAGCAAACTGCTCGTCATGTGGCCACACACACACACACACACACGCACGCACGCACGCACACACACACACACACACACACGTGCACATATACACACACACACTCACACACACACACACACTCACACTCACTCACACACACACACACACACACACTCCCACACACACTCACACACACACACACACACACACACACACACACACACTCACACACACACACACACTCACACACACACACACACACACGCTCACATACACACACACACACTCACACACACACACACACACACACACTCACTCACACACACACACACACACAAATACACACACACACACACACTTACAGACACACACACACACACAC
>JAFFST010041561.1:55366-67587 GCA_022414735.1 Noturus placidus | reverse complement strand
TCGAACCGCCAACCCCACGGTTAGTGGATTAGTGGACAACCCGCTCTACCAACTGAGCCACATACTGAATCCATCCATCAATTCCTATACATGCATACTGAATCCATCCATCAATTCTTATACATGCATTCTGAATCCATCCATCAATTCTTATACATGCATTCTGAATCCATCCATCAATTCTTATACATGCATTCTGAATTCCTCCATCAATTCTTATACATGCATTCTTACTGAATCCATTCATCCATCAATTCTTATACATGCATTCTGAATCCATCCATCAATTCTTATACATGCTTTCTGAATCCATCCATCAATTCTTATACATGCATTCTGATACATGCATACTGAATTCATCCATCAATTCCTATACATGCATACTGAATCCATCCATCAATTCTTATACATGCATTCTGAATTCATCCATCAATTCCTATACATGCATACTGAATCCATCCATCAATTCCTATACATGCATACTGAATCCATCCATCAATTCTTATACATGCATTCTGAATTCATCCATCAATTCCTATACATGCTTTCTGAATCCATCCATCCATCAATTCTTATACATGCATTCTGAATCCATCCATCAATTAATAATAATAATAATTATCAATTTGTATAGCGCTTTTTTACAATGGTACATTGTCTCAAAGCAGCTTTTACAGAAATATCATTTTTACATTTACAAGCGACTTGCTAATGAGACCACATTCAGACACCAATGGTAGCAGAGCTGCCAGCTTGCCATTGGGGGCAACTTAGGGTTCAGTGTCTTGCTGAAGGACACTTCGGCATGTGGAGTCACCCGGGCCGGGATTCGAACCGCCAACCCCACGGTTAGTGGATTAGTGGACAACCCGCTCTACCAACTGAGCCACATACTGAATCCATCCATCAATTCCTATACATGCATACTGAATCCATCCATCAATTCTTATACATGCTTTCTGAATTCATCCATCCATCAATTCTTATACATGCATTCTGAATCCATCCATCAATTCTTATACATGCTTTCTGAATCCATCCATCAATTCTTATACATGCATTCTGATACATGCATACTGAATCCATCCATCAATTCCTATACATGCATACTGAATCCATCCATCAATTCTTATACATGCATTCTGAATCCATATATCAATTCCTATACATGCATTCTGAATCCATCCATCAATTCTTATACTATACATGCATACTGAATCCATTCATCCATCAATTCTTATACATGCATACTGAATTCATCCATCAATTCCTATACATGCTTTCTGAATCCATCCATCAATTCTTATACATGCATTCTGAATCCATCCATCAATTCCTATACATGCATACTGAATCCATCCATCAATTCTTATACATGCATTCTGAATTCATCCATCAATTCTTATACATGCTTTCTGAATTCATCCATCAATTCCTATACATGCATACTGAATCCATCCATCCATTCTTATACATGCTTTCTGAATCCATCCATCCATCCATCCATCAATTCCTATACATGCTTTCTGAATCCATCCATCAATTCTTATACATGCTTTCTGAATCCATCCATCAATTCCTATACATGCATACTGAATCATCCATCAATTCTTATACATGCATTCTGAATCCATCCATCAATTCTTATACATGCATTCTGAATCCATCCATCAATTCTTATACATGCATTCTGAATCCATCCATCCATTCAGCTATCCATAAATCTATGTACATGCATTCTGTATGCATCTTGATTCTTTCTTCCATCCATCTATGTATGTGCATTCTAAATGCATCCTGAATTTTCCATCCATTCATCCATATACGTGAATTCTGAACCCATCCATCCATACCTCTGTCCATACATCTACCCATGTACATGCATTCTTATTTCATCCATCCATCCACTGTTGTCCACATGTATTATGAATCATCCATCCATCCATTCATCCATTCATCCCACCCTCCTTCCGACTTTTTTTGCCACAGGATTTTAAAACAACGTTCTGTTTTTGCAAATTCAGACTTTCAGAAGTAGAAGTGCCCTGATTATACATACAAAAATCTATTTTCTCTTTCCAAATAACACTCATTAAATTGCTATTATCTATGCTTAAGATATATTTGATATTCTAATGTTGATCTTGAAAAATTGAATTGCTATGTAACTATGGAGGCTTTCCATTCAAATGGAGGATTTCCATTCAAAGTAATTCTAATAAGATTAATAAATGTAAGACAAACGCGTGCTTTCCAGACCAAACAATCATCCCGGATTAGAAATGTGATGAGAAATATGTGCTTGCTACAACTGCATTTGTGCTGTAGATGAATGTGTGTAGATGTAATAATATACGGCTACGGTATGATTTGAAAGCTTAGCCGTCTGAGCCGAGTATTTGTCAAGGTGATCGAGTAGGACCTTCCCCTGAGTGTCGAGTGAAGGGCTGGGTAATAAACGCATTCACATATTTTACCCTTTTGCAGGAGTCATTCGCCATCCCCTGCGCTGGATGGGAGCCAAAATGATATCTTGATGAGCTTTAGATAGGTAGGCGAGATCTGTGTGAATGAGTGACCAGAATTTCAAGGTACATGGTGTAATGCCTCATGACCTAGTGCAGAACAGGGGATGACTCTTGAGACACACAATGTTCCATCTCTGTGAAACGTAAAAATGTAGCTTTTCTTGGCCGCTTCTTTTCTTACTCTGAATCTTTTCTACCTCCTTACTTATGTGTCACTCGTGTACCATCAGCAGCACCCTTTAGGGATGATTTGTCTGATGTTCCCACTTTAGTCGTTCAGTAAAAAGCTTCAGATGGTAGTACAGTCCATTCATTGTTCAATTGCGCTTAAGAACAATGTAAATGTAATTGGACACAATTCCAGGCTGCAACCAAGGAGACACTTTAAAGAACTTAATTGCCAAACTATGTTATATGCATCATAAAATTTGGCCATACAGTAACGTGCAGTGTTTCTTATTTTTATTTATTTATTTTTAAACCTTCTTGCTTTCCTCCCCCCCCCCCTTCTTTTTGCTTGTAACACATAATACACACGGAAATCACAGCTTTACATCAGTGCACTAGTTGTAATACTTTACTGTTTCTATAGTAACAACTTGAGCAATCCTCTAATAAGAAATGAAATGTGGTGTTTTTGTACAATTAATATACTAGTCATGGTGATCTTTGGAGATGTTAATAATATTTAACGTTTTATGGAAGGAGTCTCCAGTTCCGGTACTTTCTAACGTGAGAGTCTTCAAGATGGAGGCTTTCCAGTTTCTCTGTAACATGGTAAGTTGTATTGTTTTGGAGTATTAAGTTCAAAGGAGAAAGAAAGGTGAGGGAACGACTGTTTTATAATTAGTTTTTTATAACAGAAGTGCTAACTGGATCTTGCCTTTTGGATATTACACACCATAAACTGTAAAGGGTTACAAAGTATGATGGCGTATGATTCAGTAATAATGTTGTGGTATACGAGGAGAGAAACACTTTTCGACATGCTGCGATTGGGCATTTATCAACTTCGGGGTAAAGCCACTTCACATCACCCAGTCATTGATCGTACCATAACAGCACGCCCCGTTGTGTTTTATTCCTTACTTATTTCATTAACTCACTCTTAACTTACTGCAGAGTGCCTTTTTTTTTTTTTATGGAGTGTAAAATCTCTAATGAGCACACAGATGGTCACTGATTTACTTTGCTTCTAGTTGGAAGTGGCACTCATTTTAGTTCTCAAGTTAAAGACTTGCATTCCTCTCTGGCGCAAACTCGGACGTGGACGTTAAATCCATCACAAAATTGAATTCAACTCAAGCTTCTACATTCTGAAGAAGAAGAAGAAGAAGCAGCTGAAGAAGAAGAAATTCCTCATGTATAAATTGACTTTTCACAAATGAGATTCCTGAGGAAAATACAGCCACAACTAGGTCTAGCAACTGTGTCTTTCAATCAGGAAAAAAAAGTTTTGAGGCAGAAATCACAGCAGCTCCCGTCTCCACATGTGTATTCATCTCTTCATCCATTAGCACTATCTGTCTTCTCACCCATCTGGGGTAAATTTATTCACCTTTTCGCAAATGGGAGATTTGTGCACCTTATGGAGAATATCGCCTTATAGAACATATCAGGGAGAAAAAATCCCAGATGCTTTACTGCCACGGTTGCTTACTTTAAGGCAAGAGAAACGAAATTGCTGAGCCAAGGCCTGACCATGCTCCACCACACAATGAAGTAGCTCAGTGCTGTAACTCCTCAGGGAGGGATAGCCTGTGTCTCTAAAGGCTATAGAGTATGAATAAGTGGCAAACATAGCCGAAAACTGTGTTTTGAGACAAAAGCCTCTCTGGAAATGTACTTCCTGCCATTGGAGGATTTAACACTGCAGATTATATTGACTACATGGGACTGGATTGTCCTGTAGACTGAAAATCCACAAGGGGCCCCATTATGATCAGCCTTGTGGGAAAAGAAAAAACTACTGCTTTGGGAAGTGCATTTTGAATCTGCTTGGCTTGGCATGCTTTAGAAAGAACATGGAGGAGGAAAGAAATTGCACTGAGATTTCATTCGGGTTTGTTTGACATGGCGATATACAGTATGATAGCCACCAGTCAGGTTTAGCGACCATCGCTGTGGTAATAATGTTGCCATTATAAACCATTAGGAAAAAAAATCTAACTTTATAGCCATTAAAACTCCAAGGTATACACTATATGGCCCAAGGTTTGTGGACACTTGACCAGCACACCCATATGTGCTTGTTGAACAATCCTTTCTAGATTTAGTCCTCCTTTGCTATTATAATAACCTCCAGTCTTCTGTGAAGGGTTTCTACTAGAGTTTGGAGCGTGGCTGTGGGGATGTGTCCATTCAGCCACAAGAGCATTAGTGAGGTCAGGCATTTTGGCCATATTGGACCCAATGTCTCAAATAGCCTAATATAACTAATGATTTTTTTTTCCTTTCCATTTCAAAAATGGTCATCTCTACGATTGCAGTTTCAAAAAAAGAAAAACATATAGTACTGTAGAAATGTCTTCAGTCCTTGCATTTTAATTCATCGTGATCTGCACTTTTTATCCAACGCGCTTTACACTATGTCTCGTCACCCATTCTCACACACACCAGTGGTAGCAGAGCTGCCATGCAAGGCGCTAACTTGTCATTGGGAGCAACTTGGGGTTCAGTGTCTCGCCCAAGGACACTTTGGCATGTGGAGTCACACAGGCCGGGAATCGGTTCCTACGATTAGTGGACAACCCGCTCTGCTATTTTTTTTTTTTTTTTTTTTTTTGAGGCAACTAAAATATTTTTTTTAGATACATGTTTTTAGATTCCATATAAAAACAAGCAATATTTATTAGAGCTTTCCCTTATCCTGATCTTTAACCGTTCCATACAGGTTGACTTTGGTGAATTTCCATAAATCTCTCTGTGAGTATGTGCTCGCTGGATGGGTTTTGATGCTAACAGCAGGATAGGAATGGCAGAATGATGGCTTCGGGACTCGATGTCTCTGTCTCCCCTGTGAAAAGAAAAACGCTCGGTGCTAACAGGATGCGACAGCCTCCTTCTGTTGTCCGAAAGCGGCGCCAGACTCGGTGAACTCTACCCAGCGGTCTACTCACCCCCCCTCTGTTCTCACTCTGTCGGTTGTTTCAGATGCACAATGCTGCACTACATGCACTCCACATCTCACCCGCTTCATTTCGCTCAACTGCTTATTTTGCATTTAATCTCAGGGAAATGATGATGAGGATGGTAGCCCTCCCACACAGCAAACAACCTGTCTGTGTAGCTGGCCAAATGTGACGATCTAGCCTGGGCCACATATCATGAGGAATCCATTTAGTGTCTGTACAACATGTATAGATTGTAATATGATGCATCAGTACTGTACGTAGTGTACTTATACAACAGCACCATTATATTCTCAGTTCTGATTGGTCAACAGGTGTTGATTAATGTTCTAACAGCAGCTCTGACATTAGTGCCGGCTGTAATTCAAATCACAGGTTTATTTCAGTCCGTTTGTTATATGATGTTACGTTTTCTATAGTAGCAGCTTATTCACAGGGATCTGTACGTTGATATGGTTGTCGAGGGAACATTTATTTAGCATTTATGGAAGGAGTCTCCATTGTCAGCGCTTTGTAACGGGGAAACATGGGAAACATGACAAGCTCTTACATAAGCGATAACAAGAACCAACTTGTCTCACGGATGTTCTATATTAAACATGACTAAAAATGGATAAAACATATGGCACAATTTTCATCGTCGGCAAAATGTTGCGGTATAAGAGTGATAAAACAGCAGGTTATGCTGTTATTGGAAAATAATCAACTTTGAGGTTGTAAAGGCATTGGGTTACTTTTCTGTAACAGGTGTCCTGGTGTGTTTTTATTCCCTACGTCATCCACATATGTGAATAAAGGGTGGAACCATGAATTGTCAGAACCTAAGTGATGGTTTAAGAGCAGTTTTGAATATTATAGCCACAATAGTATGTAAAATCATCATACTGATGACATCTGGTTGTAAATATTGTTGAATTCTTCCTTGATTTAAGATATTAATTATCCCCCATCTCATGTACTGAAAATGTTTGTGTTCCTCACAAACTTTACTGGATTTAACCCATTAAGCACCTGCGAAACCCTTCACTGAAGAAGAGCCACATGTTCCCCACTTACCAGTTCTGCTCAGGAAAAATTGACTCATTAAAATCTTTAATAAGTGCAATAAAATGCATTTCCTGACATGAATCTTTACACTTGGCTCAATGTTTCAGGTGGACATTTCTGACATATTTTATTCAGGTCATTCTGACCCAAGAGTAACAAGGTGAAATAAAAGCTTCTGGTTTCGAAGGAGGATCGCAGACCCAGACCGGGACGTTTATATGCCACGTCATTAAGATTTAAAATGAATGTTCCAATCGTATTTGCTTTGAAATGAAAAGATATAGGCTGGGTCAATGAGACATTTGTTTGCTAGGGAACAGAACATGAGGGTTAAGCAATTCTACATCTCTGTTGAGCTGTGATTGGCAGGACGTAGTCAGAGGGCTTAGAACTGTCTAGAATGTCAGATCCGGTATTGCCTTGTGCAAACTCTGGTTTAATCCTATTTGGTCAGATTGATTGTGATGGTATCTAAAATCAATACACATCTATCTATGACCGTTCGTCAACATCATGAGACAAGGGTTAGGGTTAGAACTATAAACCGGCAGCGGCTAAACACGGGACATGCGTTCCTAATATTCTAGTGCAGAGATTATGTCACGTGATTTCTCGGGTAACAGGTTTATATTCATGTAAACATTTATAGTTTCTACGGTAACGTCCACATGTATGTTGTATGGTGGACACGAGACAAAAATGCATGCAATCTTTCACGTGGTTAAAAGTCGAATGTTTTTGAAAGATGTTGGTTTAGCTCTTTTTGAAAGGAGTCTCCGGTCCGAGGTGAATTTTAACTTTCGGCTTTCCGACACGGGGAAAGTTCTTCAGGTTTCTTGGTAACTCGTCAAGATGTAAATATTTCTCTCATTAACTTCATAGGAGGGGTGGGGGGGGGTGAAGGCTCGAAAGGGAACGACTGTTTTAAAGCGTCTGTAACGCAAGTCTCACTGATGTTCCACAACATTAAAAGTAATTATAAATGGATAAAAGATATGACATGACATTATTTAAATGTAATTACGTCGCCACGCCGTCCGACGTCCCTCCGGAATTTCACGCATCAACATATGTCTTTGTTATTGTACCATATACAGTTTTGGGTGTTTTTTAATTAATTTTTTTACGAACGCTTTAAGTGCAGTTAATTATTTGTCATGTTATACATGCTAATAGACGACTGCTTGAAGACATGGGTTGAGTCTCAAACCGCGTACTTACTGCTATATAGTAGCCGAGATACATGTATTTTTCCCCACTACAGACCTATCTCTTGTTCACCGTAAAAAGCACTGCCGTGTGTGTGTGTGTGTGTGTTATCGTGTCCTGTTGCAAAATGCGGTGAAAACTCTCACACGAAGTTCATAATGTGATTAAGGTGTTTATGTGTCTGTAATATACGTCCATAATACGGCTAAAATAGGAAAACTACACACATCTTAATTCGATTAGAGCTTAATTCGATTATGACCTTAATTAGATTAAGGTAAGTAAAAATTGAAAAAGTTTACATGGTAGTTTCTTAATCAAAGTATGGTCTTAATCGGATCAAGAGTGGATTGTTGTTGTCCATGTAAACGCAGCTAATGTCTGGCCACGTTGTTGATAATGTTCCTATAAGAGTACATCTTGTAGTGTTTTATTCTTACATCTTGTATGCATGTCAGAATAATTCTGTGCATCCCTAAATCATACTCTCTGCACGAAGTTTCAAGAGTCAACCCTTGGGTAACCCATCCATCCATCCATCCATCCATCCTCAACCGCTTATCCGTAATCGGGTCGCGGGGGTAGCAGCTCCAGCAAGGAACCCCAAACTTCCTTTTCTTGAGCAACATTAACCAGCTCTGACTGGGGGATCCCGAGGCGTTCCCAGGTCAGTGTGGAAATATAGTCTTTCCACCTAGTCCTGGGTCTTCCCCGAGGTCTCCTCCCAGTTAGATGTGCCTGGAATACCTCCCTAGGGAGGCGCCCAGGGGGCATCCTTACCAGGTGCCCGAACCACCTCAGCTGACTCCTTTCAACGCGAAGGAGCAGCAGCTCTACTCTGAGTTCCTCTCGGATAGCCGAGCTTCTCACCCTTCCCTAAGGGAGAGGCCAGCCACCCTCCTGAGAAAACCCATTTCGGCCGCTTGTACTCGCGATCTAATTCTTTCGGTCATTACCTTGGGTAACCCCTTGTTTCTTAACAAGGGGTTAAGAAACAACTTGGGTAACCCCTTGTTTCTTAAATGGTCTACTTGTAAATATGCCTGGCTTCCTCTCAGCTCCTGTGCCTACGGCTTCCCAGATACGCTCTCAAGAAAAATGTCGGAATCTTTCATCCTAATGGTTTCTTGACTTGTAGAACTCTAAAACCGTTTCAGAGAAAGTTCCAGGTACGACCCCTTTCAGGTAGCTGAGCAAGGAACTCGCCAAAGAACCCTTGAAGAGTGTAGATTCACTTTTGACTCTGAACTGGATATGCGCATACAGACAATGACCGATCGACTCGTTTGAAATTAATGCACCGTTTTAAGCTTTAAGGCACAAAATCGGATGTGTTTTACAATCGGTCGTCTTCAAACGGTTTGTTAAACCTGAATTAATATCGGCTCTTAAAATTCAGCACGATGGAGGGACTTGAGTGTCAAATTTTTAAACTTTTTTTTAGTCCTCTTTGCACCATATATTGCTGGTCATTGCTCAACATATGGTATATACTATAGATACGGTTTAATAAACATCCTAAAGCACGCGACTGCGTATTTTAAAAAGCCATGATGTCATATGATCCGCTGCTTGCTTCGATTCACTCTTCAGTCGGAGTAAGTTGGTGCTGTTTGAATTAGCATCTTCCTGTGCGGTGATGGAATCTCAAAGTCCACGTTAGAGCCACCACTTTGTGGGGAAATTGCACGCCTTTAACTTTGTCAGTCACTGAGCTGTGTTGCATACAGTGCGCTTTTGGTATTAAAATCCCGGGGCTTGCACGACCTCTACAGCTCTTTCAGAGTCCCTTTTAGTATAAACACTTTTACAGGCAATTCATTCAGCACCAGGTTCGCCTCTTGAGCCACCCCTGCCCTCAGCCGTTCCGTTTATAAAACGAATTAGCCCCGATGTTGAATCAGAAGGGCTGCGTTTGAAAACGAGAGCCTCTCCACATGTTCAGAAGATCGCCTTGAGAAAGAGCGGCTCCAGATAAAGTTTGTGCTCCTGTAAACAGAGCTCTAAGTGAGGTGCAAGAGGGGGGGAGGGGATGCAGACCTTATCTGTTAACCACTTAAGCCATTTACCGTTCAAGCGATGTTTAAACGGCACGCTAATAAAAAGCATACGTAAACTTCCGGCTCATCGTCAGGAATAAACAGGTCAACTACGGTTTCAGGCTCTCCACACGCGCGCACACACACACATGCACAAGAAAGTCACCTTCAAGCCACTGCTGCATTTGCATGCTGTATATTCAAATCACTTTTCGTGCACATTACTGAAGTCCTCTTCCCCACATTCAAAACGGACACATCAGGGCCATGCGTGTTCCTCTCGTTCACCGTGAACACACTAGTCCAGGGGATATTTCCATAAGTAAATAGCACAAATTCTTGACAGGATGTTCTAAAAATGTACACGCTGCAATGCGTGCCCCTATCACACAGCAGGCCGGGGATGATGGGAGAGAAATGGGACGTGTTCAGTTAGGTACACGCTGGATATGTTGCCGTCCACTGACAATGATTTATGGTTTGGCAAATTTATAAATGATTTATATGCTGTCTTTTTTTTTTTTTTTTTTTTTTTTTTTTGTTCAGCAATTTTATTATTTGCATTTGTATCTTTTTTTTAAGCATTATTTATTTTTATAAATATACAATACCTGTAAAGATATTTAAAAGTGGATCATTGTTTTAAAGATTGGAATTTCTCTAGCTTTTCTACTGCCAAGCATTCCTCCATAATACTAGCTGAGCCAAAGCATGTAATCCTTATAATAAAGACTTGGATCACTAATGTGAATACTTGGTTCACACCTGGGCTCTGTTTGTTACCATTATCTAACCATACATGAGCGTGATGATCTGGGAAGACCTGTTGGATGTAATTCCTGTTCTTCCATCTGCCTGAGATGCTTTTATATGTTCACCACGGTTGTAAAGAGTGGTTATTCGAGTTACCGGAGCCTTCTTTTCGGCTCTTAACTAGTCAGTTCCTCCTCTGACTTCATCTCATCTGATCAACAAGTTTTTACTGTCTGCAGAACCGACGCTCACTGGATGGGTTTTTTGTTTTGTATTTGTATATATATACTTTTTTTGGTTTAGTTTTCGCACCATGCTGTGTAGAAACGGCTGTGCGTCAAAACCCTAGGAGATCAGCCGTCTCTGAAGTACTCAGACCAGCCCATCTGGCAGTAACGGCCATGCCACGGTCAAAGTCACCGAGATCACACTGTTCCTCATTATGATGTTTGATGTGAACCTCTTTTTTTTTTTTTCTAGTTTAATATGCTAATATCTTTTTTATTTTTTGTTTTAAATCAGAAATATTAGAAAAATAAGCAATTTTTATGAAAAAAAAATGCTGACAGCTTTAATTTTTCCATACGATCCACACATGCGAATAAGAAATGGAAGAAATTTTAGACGGAATAAAATCAGTTTTAAACACGTATACGTCAGCGTGCTGCTAATAACCCGTCAGAAACCCTTGAGCGTACTGTACTGTACTGTACTGTAATCCCTTGGACCAGGGGTGTCCGATCTTATCCAGAAAGGACCGGAGTGGGTTCAGGTTTCCATTCCAGTCAAGCAGGAGCCACACCTGATTCCACCTGTTTAATCAGTTGATCTTGGCCTTCAAGAGACCCAGGTGTGTGGCTTCTGCTTGGTTGGAATGAAAACCCGCACCCACACCGGTCCTTTCCGGATAAGATCGGACACCCGTGCACTAGAGAATGTGATGGAAGCACATTGCAATAATAGTGACATCAGATCGTAACGTGTCCCTGTTAGGCTCACTAAGCGAGAGTTTTTAAAGCTCTAAATACGGAGTCTCCGCAGCATGTGTGCTGCAAAGCATCTATATCACTCCTGGTGTTGTTGAGACACCGCCACACTCAGCTCGAGTTACTCTCGAGCAGTTATGTTTCTGCTTGGATGCTACCAATTATACTGTCACTATTTACCCCCCCCCCTTGTGTTTAGTGAATGTGAATTAGCACTAGCTTACTATTTTTTTTTTAAAACTGTATTTTATCCCTGCTGAGTTTTATATCCTTCTTCTTCAAGACTGTTGTTTACTAAACATGCTCGAAGGACGTAATACAATGAGCGCACAACTGTGTCTTTGTGATCACGTGATCTAAACACGGCAACTAGCTTTATCTCAAGCGAGAGAACGTTATGGTTTTTAGAGACAAATGAATCACCGTGTCCTTTATGCAGTATACAATATTCGTGGAAAAAAAAAAAAAGTCAGGAAAAATACAAAAAAAAAATTTAACTACAGTTTATTTATTTATTTATTATTTCCC